>VXAA01003989.1:1356714-1400073 GCA_013399115.1 Anseranas semipalmata
TAACTCTGAGTGGGATTGTGTGCATGTGGTAACGGGCAGTGAAAACCAAACCCGTTTCCTTGGCTTCGAAATTTGGACTGCAGCTGAGCTCTGTTCAGGTAGGATGTAAGGGCAGGGTTTTGCTTATTCAGCACAAGCTCTAGGGAGTGTAGCACGGTTGTAGCCAAACTAAATCAACAGCAGCTTTTTTTCCAGGCACACCCCTGTTTATCTCAGACCTTTTACACTCATGCGACTCCAGTGGTTCACAGTGTGCTGGGCAGCATCTTGCCTTCGTTTTCCAGAAAGGATTTAAGGTTAATGACGGATACGTAGCGCACTTTCTTCTCCTAAATGTCTGTCCTCCCTCTCATCTCCCTACATGAATTTATTCCACTTGCTCAGAGATTCCTGTTCCTCCTGCAGGAAGGACTCGCCTGCTTGTGCTGCAGATGCTGAACAACTGCAGCACCCAAAAAATCGGGCAGTGGTTTTGGTTTAGGTTGCGGGGCTGCTCTGAAGTCACCCTGGGACCCTGCAAGGGCAAAACATCCTTCTGTGGGCCACATTCCCACCATCCCAAATCAAGCACATCCAACTCATCCATTACAGCCTGAGGTTATTTAGAAGCCTAAATATTCCCAAAACTCAGTGGAGACCCAAATTTCAAAGCATATTTGGTCACCTACCAGACGGATGGCTGTGGGGAAGACCCTCAGGTGCTCAGCATGACTCCAGTGCAGCGCAGTGAAGCATCAGCTGCCTCTTCAGAGCCACTGAGCCTTGCCGAGCCTCGCAGTGCTTTAGATGACCTGGCCAGGAGATACTTTGGGTTATCTACGCTGGCACATGCCAGGCTCTTTAAGTGCAAAGAGCACCTTTAGATTTTGATTCTGAGTGGTGCGAGCATTGCCAGAGGAGGAAAAAAGCAGTAAAGGCAGTGACAGAGCCAGCAGCTCTCCCCTTGGTGGCACAGGGGGTTAATACCGAGACATAAAAGCCCAGGGCTCTGTCCCCAGCCACCTGGGTACAAGGAGAAGCAGTGGCAAACACCAGGCCAGCCCCAGGCAGGTCCCATGAGCCAGGCACCAAGCCACCCGCAGCCCACAGCCAGCGCCTCCTTATCCTGCACCATCGTCAGCCTCTGCTGCCTGGCCTGGTGAGCAAGGGAAGCTGGGCTGGTTTTGTTTTTTGTTAGCTGTGGGAAAATCACTTGTGTGAATTCCTTTGTTTGTTTAATCCCCAGGAGAACAAGCACGGATACTACAGTTTCTGTGTGCAGCATCCCCATTTTGGAGAGGGGCTCAAAAATACAGGTCCAACCCTATGGCAGTAGAAGCTACCGAGCGCTAGAAAAGCAAGCCCTCCAGCCCCCGTTCGGCTCCACTCAGGCTGGGGGTCCATAGCAGCCCTTTGCAGGGGGTAAGCTAGAAACTTCCCTGGGGGGCTTCGGGTGGCACTGTGGTAGCAGCCGGGCGCTTGGGCACCTGCAGCATCCCTTGCGGGCAGCCCCACAGAGTGGCTGCGTTCCCTCTGCCACCCGAACCCCATTTTTTGCGCTTCACGTCGTCATTGCCATCGCTGAAACGTGAGATCAATCCCGTGGCATTGCGCAGAAATCCGTAGGAAACCATTCCAGCTATATTCCCAGCCTTTCCCTTATGTTTAGCTGAGTCGCCTCTCGGTAGGCTTGTGGTATTTTGTGTGTGTTTGTTTTTGTAACAAAAACAAGCAGCGCGCTGAGAAACGAAATCTGGCTGGGCCCTTCTCAGCATTGGCCGGAGCCGCCTGAACCCTCCCTGCGGCCGGGCGGCTGCTGGAAGCCGCGAGCGAGCCTGGGGCCGGCTTCCTCGGCCAGCCGCTTTTGATTAAAGCCGGTGCTAAGCAGGCTGTCCGGGGGCAGAGCGGCGTCACTCCGGCTCTGCTCGGCAGCAGACGGCAGCGGCATGGCGCTGCGGGGAGCCTGCCTGCTCCTCTGCCTCGTCTCCCTCGCCCAGGTCTCCGGCCAGCAGAACGGCAAGGTGCGGCAGAAGCCGGCGGTGTCCAAGAAAGGTGAGGAGCGGAGCCTCGGGGACCCTGCCTGGCTTGGGGGGATGCGATTAGCCTGGTCGTTTAGGAGTGCTTTAATGAAGCTTTTAAAAAAGTGTTTAGGAACTTAATAAAGAGTCTTTTTTTTCTATCATCCCATAGGAATGCTTGTGTAGCCTTTCTGTAAACTAGCAAGGACACTGAAGTGGTTTGGGCAGGTTGCTACCCTCAATACAGTTGATGGGACAGCTGGAGTGGCGGAGGGCACCGTATTTTCCGTGTTCTGTATAAGGTCCTCCCCAGACTTTCCCTCTACTAACGTCTCCGTTTCTACAGCCCCTACCTCTACTCATTCATTTTTTGGAAGAAATTAAGTGGCAGATGCCAGACAGCTGTTGCAGATTTGCAGCCAGGAGTAGGCAGGCGGAAGCAGCAAAGTAGCATCTATTAAATAGCCCCTATTAAATAGCCTCAATGGCTCTTCATTTTAAAATGTTTCCCATCCCATCCTTTCTCCCCGTGGCACAACACGGACAACCGCAGGACCGGGCAGGTACGGAGGCGGCTGGTGCCGCAGCCCCTGGCGTGCGATCCCGCCTGCTGCTGCTGGCTCTGCCCGCTATCGCCTGCGCTTGGATCGCTTTGCGGGAGCGCTTCGCCCTCTGGAGCAAACCCGAGAGCAAGGAGGAAGCATCCCAGGAATTCGCTTGGCCGGGCTGCTCTGCACGCTCTCCCGGCGGCTATTTTTGTCGGATCCTGTCCTTGAGAAACTTTTCCATTTTCTCCCAGCAGATCTTTCTATGAAAGCGCTACGTAGCTGCTTAGCCCACAGTGGTGGTTTGTGCCTGTTTCCCACAGCAGAAATACCATCTCGGCCCGGTGCAGGGTATTTATCTGCATTGCGCTTCTGGGGTGTACCAGGAGAGAATCTCACTTCTTAGGGAAATCTCGTTTTTCTCTCCATATCATGGGAAATGCTGTTTGTAACCAACCGGTGACAGGAAGATGGGAGACAAATCACCTCTTGGACAAGAAAAGCAGTCTCCAATCTAAACCACTTTGGTGGGGGGTTCAACTTTTTCTTTCCCCTGAAAATCAAGCCATTTGAAACAGCTGGTGGCAATTCTTTTCTTCAGAGCTTCAGGGTTTCTTACCAAAGGAGGGGTCAAGTTTTCTGTGGGGAGAAGACAAATCCCCAGCAGTCTGGCATTTTCTGGCCGGCCGCATCCAGCCCCGTGGTGGGTTAGGCGCCCTGCCTTTACTGGAAACGCTCGGCATTTCTGGGTTAACACATTTCCAATTTTGACAAGCACCAGGGGTACAGAAGGAGGGAGGAAAGCACTCAGCCTCCCTGCCGAGGCTCCTCTTGGCCCCTAGCCCCTCGCCACCTCTGAGGCCACCTGCGGCAAGGGCAGGATGTCACTCTCCTGTCCCCATACCTGTCCCCATCCTGCTTGGTGGCCGGGCAGAGGGGCGGGGGCCGCCAGCATCCCCCTCCTGCTCCCCACTGCCCTTTGCTGGGGTGGGCCGGCAGGGTGAGGCCACCGCAGGGTCAGGCATTTTGTTGGGCTTGTGGTTTTTAATCTGCACAGCCAAGCCACAAGCGTTAGAAAAGAAAGCGATGCTTTGAGCCAAGCTTTTTCAGTTCTCTTTCTTCTTTTCTTTTGTTGTGCTTTTTCTTTTCTCCATGGTGCAATTATCGCTTACATTTGGATCTGCTTCAGGACAAAAATTGGTGCCATTTCAACGTGAAAAAGCCAAAAGTAGCATTTCGAAAATGCTGAAATAACACATTCACTTTGCCCGCTGTTCCCCCCCCCTCCCCCCGCCCCAGATTGCTCCCCGGTACTTTTTCCAGCCGCAGCAGTTCAGCGAACTCTCCCTGAGCCCTGGTGTGGTGGGGGCGGACAGGATTTGCCCTCCTCCGGCATCCACGGGAGTGAGGGGGCCACAGCGGGCAATGGCTGCCCTGCCTGGGGCGATGCCACTGGGGGGTCCAGCCTGCAGACCCCCCATCACGGACGTGGCAGGGCCCATGGAGGCACTGGAGAGAGCATCTCTGTGTAGCTCTCACATGTGTTTTGAAGGTATTTGGTGTCCAGATGTCTAAATCAGTGGGTAGAGGCTGATTTGGGTTCCTGAGCCTGCCCCAAATCCCCGTGTGATCTTGTCAGTAAGGAAGAGACCTCAGAAAGTGCCTGCGAACATTTCCAGTGATACAAACCCCGTGCGGGTGTGCTCCGGTTCCTCCTGTGCCCCAGGGACAGGCTGGGCCTTGAGGAAATAAAAGTGCACAGACAAATACTGCTGGCAACAACAACAAAAAAATAATAGAAAATTCAGTGTTTGTTCACATAGCCGTGATGCTTGCTTTTTGGCTGAGGTGTAAATCAACCAGTGCAAAGGAGTTTCCAGACGTATGAACCCTTTTAGTAAAAATACGATTTCGCTGCTGGAGGGACCGTGCCCGGCCTGCTGGCTGTACGCGTGCCGGGAGCCCCGCTGGGCACCGCCACAGAGGGTGGCTCCTGAGCAAGGAGGTCCCAAACCGTGCCGCAGACCAGCATGCCGTCTGCTCCAGGTCGGAGCTGGGAGGGATTGCTTGTGCTTTGTTGCGTTTTGGGCAACTTTCAGTATGGCGTACACCTGAGCTTAGATCTCAAGCAGCATAGACTTCGTTGTGTTCCTTATTTTAATGGAGGCTCGCTTCTGATTTTGAAGCTTGGGAATTTTGCTATGGAAATAGATGACTCCCATTTCTCCCCAGGTGAACTTGCTGCGGCAGGAACATCTTGCAGCCAATGGTTGGCAGCCTGGTGGTGAGCAGGACAGGGTAGTTATCAAGGAGATGTGTCCACCTGGGGTGGCAGGGGCCCCCTACCACAGGAATCACCCAGCAAACCCAGCTGGAGCTGCCCCAGCAAGACTCACTAAGGGCTTCTCACGTGGCCTTTGGGGCCATTTGTTCTGCTGCAAGAGAGGCTTACATGGATAAGCAATTGCGTTAATTAGCTGTTTCCCACAAAGTGCTTTCATCAAAGCACCAAAATAATAGCTAGTGCCTCAGCGTTAACTGGGCCCATTAAAGTTAATTGAGCATGGAGTAAAGCAGCTGAATGCCCTCCTCCCGATCTGTCTGACTCCCAGGTGCTTACGCCAGGTGAGATGAAGCAACAGTGCCTGAGGAGGGTCAGGGACAGTGCAATGAACACTAATTTCCTCAGTGTCTGATATGCCAGCACCTCCATGCCAGCCTGGCCCTTCTGCTCCTGTGCAGGAGAAATCAGCATCTGATGAATAGCTGGTGCTAAGCCACAGGTTGGTGGCCTTCCTGGTAACAACATGTTCCATGATACAGGACGCTCTTCAATGCTAGCAAAATCTTACCAAAGGGATGAGGTTTTTCCAGCTCCTTCACATCACCTTGTCTTAGGAGACATCGACGTGGCTTGCTGTAGAGGAAGTGTGTGAGCTTGACTAGCTTTACAAAGGAGGCTGCAAGAAAAGCAGGGTTGTTCTGCACGTCTCACCTAAGGAAGCCATAGATGACACTACCTTTCCAGTCACCATCAGTGTGCTTCCCAGAATAATTTTGGGCAGGTCTCACCAGTGCAATACTAATTTACAGCAGCAGAAGCTGCAATCCCAAATGTTTTAGCTTGAGCAGCCTGTTGCAGCAATGCTGCTGTCACTGCTTGCTCCCCCTGCCTGACATCAGCATGCTTTGCTGGAAACACACCGCGTATTAAGCCATGGCTGGTCAGACCAGCCGTGTCCTTCTCCTGGAGCCAGCAGCACCAGACCTGCTGCGGTCACTCCCTGTGCTTGGACCATGGGGTTGGTGGTGCTCCGCTGTGGGGCTGGGGTAGAAACAAAGGAAAATGATGGTGGTGGCACCGGCTCTAATGCAATGGTTCTGGTGTGCAGTCATCCTTTCCTCATGTGTCCTCATTGCAAAGAAGGCTTTGTCCTTTATGGTCCAGGAGGAAGCTGTCTTCAGAAGTCTTTATTATTTAAGAACAAGAGGCATTTTCTTAAGAAAGGCTCTCTGTGACCTTGTTGTTCCCTTAGTAGCACTTGGTCTGCTGGGTAAGAAAGAGCATCTATGATGCCAGAGGTAATGCACCTAACAAGACATAGGCGTTGGTAGGAGGCTGCAACCAGCTCCCCAGCCAACAAAGCACCTTTTCACGGCAGTAGATCAGCTCTGGCCCATTTTTGGGTACGTGCACCCAGGATGCTGGAGGCAGAGCAGTGGCAGAGGCAGCTGTGATGGTGTGCCTGCCAGCGTAGGAATCTGGGCTGATGGTGCAACCAGGCTAGCGAGCAAATGCTCTCTCTGATGGATGTGCTAGGGGACAGATGTTGACTTTGTGGATCCTTTTTGTTTGTCTTTCTCTGCAGGCAGGGAAATGGGGATTTTTGGTTATAGGAACAGCTTCAGCTGCCTCCCTTGGGGATGTGGTGGATGTTTATGCTCCTCCTTGATTTCTCCAACAGATGGTGTGAGCCTCAAAATGATTGAAGACCTGAAGGCCATGATTGACAACATCTCTCAGGAGGTTGCTCTACTGAAGGAAAAGCAAGCACTTCAGACAGGTAAAGGACTCCTTGAAGAAGGCATGGCTTTTGCTTTGAGAGAGGAGCTGCTTATAAAGCGGTTACCATTGCTCCATGCATTTTGACAAGGGATCCCCAAGCACGCCACGACGAGGCGTCCATCACGGGGAGAGAACTGGGGGTCAAAGCAAAGTATGGTCTTGCTGCAGTTCCTCCAGGCACGGGAAGCTCCTCAGGCAGTTAATGGCATGAGTTGTGCAGCATATGGCCCCCTTCTTTATGTGTTAGAGCTTCCCGTTTGTAAAGCTATTGATATTTCTATGACACTAAGCCAGATGTTCATTTTCCTCCATGAATCAGCAGGATGGGTAATAGATTATTCTGCACTTCAGTCAAATGCAGTTTACTCTTTGCTTGCTGCAGGCTTTTGGCTGAAACCCAGTGAGATGGTTACCTGATCCCTCATACATACCATGGTCTTGCCCAGGGAACCTCGCTGGGGGTTGGTCCCACCATGCCTTGTGTGACATGCACAGAGTATGGCCCCCCAGAATGTTCATTTTCCAGACCTGCCCCATGGTTATGCTCTGCAAACTCCATGACATCAGTAGGAGAGGGACTTGCAGAACATGAAACAGAAATTTGCTAAAAATGCAAGTTAGGGAGAATTTTCTCCCTAAAAGAAAAGAAACACAAGTGAAATCAAGGCTTTAGATCCAAGCTCACATTCACTAAGATGTAATTGGTCTGGATATTAATGCATGGCTCTGATTAGCTATTGTTTGGATAGAGTACCCTGCACTCTCAGGGTTTAAAGCTTACAAATTAAAAAAAAATTGCTATTCTTAACAATAAAATCAGAGGCAAGTAGACATTTCCTCTGAAGACCTCAGGCTATGCAAGCGCAACACTTCTGATCAAAACCTATTAAAAAAAAAAAAGACATTTTTTCACGCTTGCATAATCAGGATGGTTGAACTGAAATTGCAGGCTGTTTTTTTCCAAAACACTCCAGCAGACAGCAGAGACAAATGTGGCCTCCCAAAGACTCTCCCAAGAAAGCCTCAGCTTGAGAAGAGAGCAGGCAGGGAGAGGGGAGGCGGAGGACAGACAGTGACACGGGCACCCCCGGCTCCTTTTTTGGGGAGGCTGTTTCCAGATGTGGAGGCCGCATCCCTCCCATGGGGCACGGGCATAAGGGGGCATAGGGGCTGCCCCAGAAACGAAATGTGCTGCTTGCTGTGCTGCCGCCACCTCTCACTCGGTGCCGATTTTAAAACCAATTCCTTTGTTGTCTCTCTGTCCCATTCATGTGGCGACCTCTCAGTCTGCCTGAAAGGCACCAAAATTCACCTAAAATGCTACCTGGCATTCTCTGAGAGCAAGACGTACCACGAGGCCAGCGAGCACTGCATCTCGCAGGGCGGCACGCTCGGCACGCCGCAGAACGGGGAGGAGAACGACGCGCTCTACGACTACATGCGCAAGAGCATCGGGGCCGAGGCGGAGGTCTGGCTGGGCCTCAACGACATGGCGGCCGAGGGCAAGTGGGTCGACATGGCGGGCGGCCCCCTCCGCTACAAGAACTGGGAGACGGAGATCACCACCCAGCCCGATGGCGGCAAGCTGGAAAACTGCGCGGCCCTGTCGGGGGCGGCGGTGGGCAAGTGGTTTGACAAGAGGTGCAAGGAGCAGCTGCCGTACGTCTGCCAGTTCATGATCGTGTAGCGGGGCCGCATAGAGCTATAGGGTGGCTATGTGCACACACAGGTGTGCACGCACACGCGCGCGCCCACACACACCTTCACGTAGCGTCACGGCCTGGGCAGCCACTGCGGCCTGGTTTCGGGTCAGGGCCGCGCTGCCTTTCACTCGGCCGCATCCAGCCCTGTTCGCATCCTTCCCCCTAAGGCATGATTCATAGATATATTTTTGTACACAGGGAATTTATGAGGTGGTTTTGGCGAAGAACCGGTGCGACAGCCTGGCCTCACCAGCAGCCATTCCAGCTGCCCAGGCTGTCGCTCTGCAGTCTCCGTTCCCACCTCGCTGAACCTTGCTGGGACACCAGCAATGCCAGTCTGTGCCTTCTCCTCTGGCTTTGCTCCCCTGCAAGCCCCAGTTCGGGGACCAGGGTCCTGTCTCAACAGAGGGCATTAATTTCTGCTTTGTGCTGAGACACCGTTGGGCTTGTTGGCCCTCAACAGGCTCAACGAGCTGACATGCTGAGAAGAAGGGTGTCCTTCCCAAAAGCATCCCCCATGTTTTGACTCTTTTCTCACCAGTCAGAAGAAAATATTTCACTGACTTCAGTGGGGGAGCTAGCCCCAGCATTAGACTTTTTAAAAATCCCATCACAAGCTTTATTTATGCTCCTGTACCATGGAGGAAGCAGTGATTGCTCACTGCTCAGCCAAATATATTATTGGAAGTAGAAGGTGAAAGTATTAGGTAAATAACAAAAATGTAAGGCTACTAGGGAATACACTACCATATGAAAGACAACTGTCTATCAAAAATGAACACTGAGAAGTCTGACTTTAGCTACTTTAGGAATCATATAGCTTGTTTTAGTGATGGAAACCCAGCTGAAATACTTGGCAAACACAAACCTGCTGAGTATAGTTTGTGCCCGTAGTCTCGCCCTCTGCTGAAGATCTGGCCTCAGTAACTTTTTGCTGAGAAAAGGGTTAAAAAAAAAGAAAGAAAGAAAGAAAGAAATAGGAATGATGGGAAAGGACCACAGAGCACACCAACAGCTTAACGCAGCCTTGCCGACATTGACTTGCTGATTGCTGGCTGAGATGCATCAGCAGTTCCTTGAAGTCCAGCACTTGGTACTGGCCCTGCACTTTGGGCTACGCATCCCCAGCATGGCCAGGCACAGGGCATCCTGATGGGACCCATGCTCGTGGGGAGCCCTCGGAGATGTATTTCAGCTTGCTGCTTTGCCTAAAAACAGCATGATGGTGGGTCTTCCAAAACGTCGGGTAGGAGAGCCAAGCCGGAGGGGTCAAAACACACACACACAGTGCATACTTCCCAGGCTGTCATTATTGCCAAACTTTCTGCTGTTTGAATGAGTATCAAATAAATATATATTATAGCTTGCTGAAGGAATGGAGCTCAGTCGATGTGGTCGGACTGCTTCCTTCTTCCGCTCCTTGCGTTTCTCTTCAGAGCAGCTCCAGGGACCTGTCCGATGGTGGGAAGCATTGGAGACAGAAGGGAAGAGCAGGAAGCAAGAGCTCCTCTTATCATCCCTGTCACAGGTGAGAGACAGGCAGGGAATCCTTTGATAGGAAAACAACATTTCCTTCCTCCCCTCCTCTTGCTGCTGGGAAATTTCCCACTGCAGCAACAGTGACGCTTCTTATTTCTGTGATGCTCGTGGGCAGAGAACCACGGGGAGCCCAAAAGCAAGGTCTCTGTCATTCACTATTATACCCTGTTTCTGTGTTTCTCAGCACTGGTGAGGCCACACCTGGAGGGCCAGGGCCAGTTTGGGGCTCCTCAGTACAGTGAGGGGACATGGACTTAGAGTGAGTGCAGCGATGGGGCCATGATGATGATGATGAGGGGACTGGGGCATCCGTTGTGCAAGCAGAGGCTGAGAACTGGGAGAAGAGCAGGCACGGGAGGAATCTTATCAATGTGTTTAAATGCCTGGTGGGGGTGAGTGGAGAAGACAGAGCAGTGGGCACAACTGAAATATGGGAAGTTCTGCCTGAACATAAGAGAAACCTTCTTCTCTGTGAGGGTGGTCACAGGTTGTCCAGAGGGGCTGTAGGGTGTCCATCCTTGGAGATACTCAAAACCCAACTAGACGTGGCCCTGGACAACCTGCTCTGAGCAGAGGGTTGGACCAGATGATCTCCAGAGGTCCCTGCCAACCTCAGCCTTTCTGTGCAGGTGCAGATACTGAGCAAGGTCCTATCTACATACCTGGGTCCTCTTCTACAGGCACAGGAGAGAAACGGGCATTTCAGGGTGAGACTGATGACCTCTGACAGCTGAGGGATGAGATGTCATGTAAAAGTCTTCCTACAGAGGAAGGTGATCAAGGAAGCTGATAAAATATTCTCTTATGGGATATGATTTTTGGACTGTGATGTTGCCAGATCTTTAGACAGTAGGCCTTGCTGCTCTGCCAGTTGCAATCAGAAGACAAAAGCTGAACCTTCATACAGCAAGTCAGCCAAAACAAAACTGAAACAACTCCACCAAAGCCCCCAAAAGCAAACAAGGTACATTTGATGTTAAATGATCGTTCCTCAAGCACAATTAGCAAGGGAGTAGATGCAGTTCTGAATCAGCCTAACAGCAGTAATATCTTGCTTTGCATTTAGAGCAAGGTGGTCCAGGGGCAGCCTGAACTCCATCTGGATTAGTGTGCAACCTGGATGCTGCCTCCATTGCTGGAAGCTTTGGGTTCAAACCCAAGCCCCTCGAGCTCCAAGCCACCCCGACATGGGGGATCTGAGCCCCAGGCTATGGGAGATGTCCCAGGTCCCACCTGCCTGTATACCAGTTGCCACAAAACATGCCCATGGAAGTTGGCTCTCGTACTTTATTCTATGATATGTCGGAGCAGAAAGCCAAACAGTCAGGTGGGTAGGCCTTAAAACAGTCAACTTTTAGGAAATGGTCCAGAAATAGCACTGGTTATAAACATGGTGAAACAATTGGCTCCATTGAAGAGCGAGGACTTGGAAGGAGCCATGTGGGTGGGGTACTATGTACCTACAGCGAGTGACTGACAGTTTTCTACACAGCCTAGAAACTGAATGTGCTTTCAAAAAATGAAGCAGAAAAACAACCAGTGCTTCTTACTCCTAAATTAAACTGTATGCACCAAAAAGGGATGCAAACACAGCAAGTAATTGTAGTATACCACCCAAGAAAGGTAAGCAAACCTGAAAGCATGGTACTGAGGAAAAAAAGCCCTACATATAAAATATGAAAAGCTTGAAAACAGGCAAAAATAATCATTATGGAGAATTTTTCCTTCTCTTAAACATTTACAGGAACTGTTTTGCCAGCCTATATGAGTAGTCTGTTTTCAAACCTGCTGGAACTGCAGATGTAGGTAGCATCTGCAGCCAGATACAAAGCTACCTCATGGCTTTTATCAAGTGATAAATGCACTCTAAAAGGAGAGTGCACAGCTCCGGAGGCAAAACTGCAGTGAGCCCAGAAGCAAAGATGCAGTCTTTGATCCATGTGATAGTCATGGGACCTGGATGACCCTAGAGGTCCAAGGAAAATCACGATGGTGTGTCTCAGGAAGTGGCTGCATCAAGGGCAGATAGTTTTCTGGCTGCCCTCCTCTTTTGGAAGGAATGAGAGAGGTGTCCGTAAGCTCCTGGGACATCTACCACTGTGGTTATCCCTTTACCAGGTCTTGCATGATGGAGCAAGCTGGCCATTGCCGAAAGGCCTGAAGCAGACAGGTGGCCACAAGGCACAGGATAAACTAGAAGCCAACCCACCTCCTTCCCTCAGCCTAGAGGCAGAAGGGCTTAAAATTGCATGAAAATTGTAATTAAAAAAAACCAAAACACCACAGAATCTAACAATTTCCCAGTCAGTTACCTACCCATGGGAACTGCAGCATGTCCGAGCTTATCTGCATGTGTCATCTTCTGCAACTCTTCCACTAGGTCCTCATGGGCATCCCCATGGCACAGATCAAGCTGGGACATTTGGTGTAGCTCTGAGGTGCACCAGAGCAGTGCTGGGATTTCAGCTAACAGAAGTAATGAGGAACTACGTGTCTGGAGTCTCAAGCCATGCCTGGTGCAAAAGCCAAGCCTTCAGAGGGCCGGGACCACAGCAGCCAGCCTTTCGCACCCCCTGCCCATCTCACGCACAAGCTCCCATTGACTTGCCCCACAGCCACTCGTAGCAGAGCCATAGGAGAAATCCAGCTTTGCCAAAGGAGACTGAAAATTTAAAAACCTGCCAGGTCATACGATCTACTTCCCAGCCCCACAGTGTGCTCACATCCCAGAGGTGCCGATGCTATTTTATTCGTTTGTCAGCAAAATTGCACAGGCTGCACGAGCAGCACGTGAGTATTAGGAACACTGCAGTTATGGGACTTGACTCCTGCACAATGAAACACACACACACAAACACACTAAGAGATACTAAGGCTATGAAGCCCAGGTCCTCAAAAAAATAAAAATAAAAAAATAAAAAAAAAAAATCAGGAAAAAAAGAAAATTAAGGTTGCCTGAAAACCTTGATGCAACACTCTTCTTCCATTATATTATCACATCTTAGCTGTACCAGTAGCTTCATATCAGGGTTAGTGTGCTTACTGCAAGCTTAGCAGCAGCAGCAACAGCAGCAAATCCTGTTACAGCAGTAGCTTTGTGGGGGGAAAAAAAAAAAAAAAAAAGAAATTTAAGCACAAATGCTACCTCCCTCTGTGCAACCTTGCTCCTTCTCCCTTCCCTGCCTTTCCCGAGCTGTGACCTAGCCACAACCAGCTTCTCAGCTGAAACCCATGGAGTGGGCTCCAGCTCCGAGTGCACAAAAATCACAAAGCGCCCAACCGACCCGACCCTCCAAAATGTTCAGTCCCAGAGTTAGTTGTAAATAAGACACCAAGCACAAATGTGAGTGTATCATCCACCAGGTAATCAATCGCTTGCCCATCAGAACAGGGTGCATTTGGGTTAATTTAGTGTCTGATCCTCAAATCATAGTATTTCAGAAGAGAAGCGATGCATTATTCTCATCTACTTTGACTTCAAGGTAGCAGGAAGGGCAACAGCTCTTCTGTTTTGTTCCTTGGTGACAGAGAGCCAAGAGTCATCACCATTGCATCACCCAATGCAAAATGTGAACTGGTGGAGACATTTTTGCTGTTGTAAACATTAGTGAAACAACTAGATTTTGTAAAGCGTATCTTGGAAAGAGGTTACTGGTAAAGACATGATTCAGAGCACCATTTACGGGCCTAGCTAATTGTTCTGCACATTTCCATCTAATTTGGTGTCTAATTGGGTATTACTCAAATAGGAGGGCATTCATGTCAAGAGAAGAGATGGTTTCCAGAATAATTTGAGTTTATCCTACCACTAGTAATGTTTTTCCAAATCCTTCTGCAGCTACTTGAAGTTAAATGTAAACAAATACTTCAGGTACTGCCACCTCATTCAATGCTGAAGCAGCCTTGTGACAGCAGAATTCGGGGACCTTGCTGCAGAAAATCTCACCCAACACCCTCAGCGTAATCCCTCCAGCCAGAGGGAAGGGAAGCTGATGCAGCTAGAGGGAGAAATATGTTGTAAGCAGAAGTTAAAAGTACTGCACCCCAGCACTGTTGGCCGGGTATAAATCTCACAGAGAACACTGACCAAAAAAAAATGTGGTTTCTGGTGAGTTCTGACAGTGTCGGGAGAGAAGAAGAAAAAAAAAAAAAAAGACATAAAAATAACAACAGTAGGAAATTAAAGGAGGGGGGAGTGACGACAAAAAATCACCTTTGTCAGTGCTTGGAGCAACTCAATTGACACATGGTTCAACCTCCCCAGGTTGAGTTGTCTTACTTCCAACAGCACGACATTCCCAGCTATAGCACAGGTTCCTTAAGACAAGTTTCCCACGAGCAGTACTGGGGAGTGTTGTCACGGAAATCCAGCATCTCTTTGCAGCTGAAGCTGCATCTTATCCTTTGACCCAGGCTGGTGGCCACGAGAACCTAAGGAGAAAGCACAGGGCTTTGATCTGCAGAACTGATCTGCCAAAAATCTAACATCAGAATGTGTGCACATACAGTAAATAGCCCACTTTCCTCAGATGGTTCACTAGCAAGAAAAAATATGTCTAATATTTCAGAAGACAAAATTTAATATGCATGAACTTGTGTGTTTTATTAGGTTGGTTTAAGATGTTTAGAAACTTGCTCTCCATCACCCCAAAGAAGAGAAGTTGGAGAAGAAAATGTAATGGCTTGCTGCCTTTTTAAATTGCTCTGAGACACTAAGCTATAAAATGCTCACAGAGCAATCATACTGTAAGATTTCATTATGCTTTTGCTTACTTTTTAGAGTTTACCACTTATTAAATAAAAAGCTGATCATATTCTAATTAACTTAAGGAAACAAACGAAAGGAAAACACTAAGAACATTTTCAAGCTTTTGAATAGGTAAAGCATTAAGCTGTGAAAGTAATTACCAAGTATATAAACAGGTTTTGATTTGCAAGGAAGAAGAACAGTTTTAATTTACTTTGGAAATGTGAAAAGATTCAAGATTTTGGACTTGCCTCTTACTAGTTCTTTTTTTTTTTTTTTTTAATGCAAATCCATTCCAGCATTTATCTCTAAATTCATCACTTTTGAAGAGATGAGAAGTTGCACTATGTTTACAAGTAGCAGAACTTCAAAAGTTTCTACAGCATAAGAAGGCACCAGTGGCTGCGCAGGTCTCCGAAATCAAAAGCCTCATGCAATCATGCCCCAAAGTGCAAATGTGCAGTTTAGTACGGAAAAAAAAAAAATCAACTTAGCAGCTAAAGCTGCAAAGCAGCCATTTTTACCTGTTACAAATGATTTTTTAGCTTTGCAGTTAACTGTCCATTACAGAATAACATTTATGCATATTCATTGTTAGGTCACTTTTTCCATAATCCAGCAATTAAATGTAAGTAGTGCTTTGAGATGAGAAATGTACCATCAATTTGCTTCTCTTTTCATTAAAAACAAAACAAAACAAATCTTTTAAATAAAAAGCATTTGCAATGATGAATTTGAAGCAGATGGCAATTAGGCTTCGGAGTCTGCAGTTCATACACTTGAGACCAAGCAGCACATCTCATTTAAGGCCAGGCTCTTCTGTACAGAAAACTAGGTTTATATCCATGTACTTAAGAGATGTTATGCAGTAACTAACCTTACGTAGTGAGAAAGCCGTCTGCATGACTTCTCTCCACAGTTTTTCAGTCTATAAAATAAAGATCAAAGGCAGTGGTGGTTTTACTGCAGAGGCACGTGGCAAAGGTTTGGGATATCCTAAGACCTCCTTCAGGCAAAAACACGCCCAGGGTTCCCAAGCAAAAGGAACACCTGAACCTGCTTCTGTTTCATTTGAGCATGCCTCAGGTAGAAATCTGCTTCAAAGTCAAGCAACAACGTGCAATTCAGCCAAGCATAGCTTTCTTCTTTTATTATTATTTTTTCCAGCCCCCCGTGGATAGGCTGTGGCTGTGCAAGTATTGGGGTAAAAATTAATATTTAAACCTTACTAGGAAAAACAGGAGGTAGCTCAAAGTTGTGGATCTCAAAACTCTTTTTGCACCTTTCACAGGCTTGCCCTTACTTTCTACTTTTCAAAGAATATAAGCCGCAGAACAAAAAGCCTCCAGCAGTTATTAAGCACATCCAGGCCAATGTAAACGCTTTTGCTTACTAGGGCTCAACTCCCCTCAAAATCAGTCATGCATAGCAAACTTAGTCCTTCTTGCACTTCCCTTCACTGTTCCCTGATGGGGTACTTTCCAAAGTCAACTCACTTGCACTTAGGGGAAAAGAAAAAAAAATGTTGCAAAGATGGCAGGACATTGCCAGAACTCCCCCCCTCCTTTTCTTCCAAGAGAAAACCTTTCAGAAAGTGATGCCGTTTTTCTGGTCTCTCATGTCTAAAAAGGTGCTGTGCACTGATAGAGCATTGCTCTGTTAAAGCATCTTCGACAGGATGCATCGTGGCACTCTTTTTCTACAGCTATGACTGACTGTAGCAGTTGTTGTACCAGGATAAGTACATGCATCTATCCGTAAATATATACGTGTATGTATATACACACATAAGCAGCAAGAAACAAAGCAGTTCTGTCTTGTTTTTGAGGATTTATCTTACCCAGAACTGTATGCAGCAGTGTGGCAATTCTTTAATACCAGAGATGGATGCAGCCAAAACCACACACACACACACACACACACAAAAAAAAAAAACACTTATGTTAGGAGTGTTGCTAACTGAAATAATTCACCATGCTTCATTTATGTGGATGAAACAAGATGGCAAAATGTGAGTCCCTATCCCTTCCTCCAGAATGGATCACTTTTCCAGTAACCCATGCTCACTTAATTGCTGGGAAGCTATACTTGATGAAAGATAAAACAATCACTAAAAGTTGGACGTAGAAAGCCATTTATACTACAGGAATGAATCCTCTATGGTTTTAAGTTTCTAGCTTCAAAGTTTTGGGGGACATAGATTTGCTCCCCCCTCGTGCACACAGACGAGTGGCATTCAGCATTTTGCTTCCTCCTTGCTCCCTCCCCCTGACAACGTTCGCATAGTTAAATTTATTCTCTGTCAGACCGAGGTGTTGAAGTCTCAGTATTAGTCTGGTGTCAACAACAAAACCAACTTTTTCATTTCTTAATGGTGCTCTCCAACTTTTACTCTGATCCAAAGCACCAGTAACCTGGCTCTTGATTTTTCTGGAAATTGCACTAGACTATTCACATACACGCTTAAAATAAAGCGGTTATTGAGCATTTTGATACATCAGGATTTTCCAAGCCTCACAGAATCAAGCCCAAGCAGCAAGTAGTGGTACCTTCATTTACATTCACACCAACTGGTGATTTTGGAAGGGGGCTAGGGACTGGCCAATCCTTGCTCAATCTGCCTTCCATAAGCAGGTCTGACTAATTCAGCCTAAAATCCATTCCCAGAGATTACCAAAATTCTCAGAAATAGTGAGGATTTCAAACCTCATTCCCTATATGCATTGAATTTGCTTCAAAATAAACAAAAGAAACAAGCAAGCAGTCAATATATAAAAATTCCATGCACTTTGATTTAGAATGAAGAAGGGCTTCACACATTTTCATGAGCATCTCCTGTCTGGGGTGAAAGGCTAGTGATAAAGTATTATCGATGCAAAGAAGTTAATTTGGAATTCAGTTGTGTGTGTCAGTTCGGTGTGAACAAATCACAAACATCACGACCCCAGGAAGAAGCCACTGAGCATTTGTTGTGCAGAAAGCTTCTCATATTTTACAACCCTTCTCCCCACCATCTAAACACACCTTTAAAAACAGCAATTAATAGCACATCACTGGCTATGCAACTAAAAGGATGCGTACAGTTAGCACTACATTATCATGGCAAACCAGGTTCTCCAGAAACCCATTGCTGTCAGCTAGGGTGATGAAGCTACTGACATATCAAAATACTCAAGACGGACCCTGTACTCCATAGGAAGGCAACACTCTCATTGCAATCTGTACAAGTTTTCCCAGCACGAAATCTACAGAACTGGACATCTACATACTAGTTGATAAAATTATCCCTCCTCCTTTTTCCTGCAAGGATGCTTGTTCCTGAAATCCTGCAGGAAGCTTCTCTGCTCCACAGGATTGCTGAAGGGTGCTTGTGTACTCTGGAGCACCAAGTCTTCCCCTGACCGCTCCAGTGGAGGCTGTTTCCATGCAGAAAGCTAGATCAAGGTGGTGGGACTGCAGAGATCATTCACTTTTAAAGGCTCAAGTGATCCTTCAGAGATGATCAGAAGATCTTCTGAAGTTCCCACTACTTAACTCCACTCACATAACATACATATAGTTACATGCACAGGCACGAGAAAGACATACACTAATTACTCTAGCTGGTAATATAGTTACATTTATTTTTAAAAAAGTCACAACTTTATCTTAAGGAAAACTGAACTGTAATTTGTGCCTGAACTCTTACTCTAAACATACCAAAGTAAGCACAGTGAAAGTCAACCTTAGTTTACAGTTGTTTCCAGTCTAAGGTTTATATTGTCATATCAAAAGCTGAGTTAAAATAGAACAAATAAAAAAAACATCAACAAGCATCATATTCTTCCTTCAGATATCAAGAGGTTGTAAACAAAAGCCTGACCTCCACTACATTTTCATCAGTTTGTCAGAAAGAACATGAACTAAAGGACTTCACCTAAGACACTGCAGAAACTGAGCTGGAGGAATGAGACAGCCTTAAGCTTCCCTCACAAATGCATTCCTTTTCAAGAGAAGAGCAGAGAGAAATATTGACCAGATGAATGCACAACTGGACTACCCTGATAAAACATATTGTGGCAATTCAATTACCTGAGAAAAATAGGTATTGGTATTGCAGAAATCTTTTTACTTTCTCAAATGACATTAAAATAGCCCCAGTACACTTTGAAACTTGTGATTCCAGTGACCAGTCAGATATCTCGGAATACACATTTCTGTATTAAAAGTGCTAAACATATGCAGAAAAATACATGAAACAATTAAAAGGCACTTTTAGCTGGCATATGTTTTTCTATATGCTACAGAAAACTGAGACGGATATGACATTAGACTTAATTTTATACTGGTCCAAGCAGTATAATGGTATACACTGTTAAATATACACACTTGACCATATATGTAAACTATGCTGGCATTGCAAATTGACAACACAGGAAGAAATCCATGTTTCTTTTGATGTAAACAGTAAGGTTTCTAGTAAAGACATTTTCATTTTAGATGTTATTATACATTTAACATTACTGTATGCAACATCTCTGGTATATGGCACCTCTGTGCATCGTTAGGCAAGAAACAGTCACGGTAAAACATTTGGAAAGAAACTGTCAAGTTGTTTGAGTCTAGTGCTGCTTGCAAAATTGCAAACATCCTCAGTAACTGCACACCTAGACAAGCCAGATGTTTGTATATAAAAGGCAACTTAATTCACATAGCTGTGGTCCTCTGCATGAAGATGTGACCCTCAAGTTTTAAAAGGCACAGAAGCTGAAGGACATGCTAACTACACAACTCAAAAATGGAAACTATTATTTACCTTATTGCAAGAGGTGGTTTTCAAAGGCAGCTAGACAACTGAAGTATAAGTCCCACTAGAAATCAAGAGTCATCTCCACCATCATTTCAAGATGGTTGTTAAATTCAGACTGATGACCAAAAAAAACCAAAACGTGGGCCTTTCTTATAGATTCACTCATATACTTTACATTTCAGAGAAATTGCCTGCTGGAAACACGATCTGTTTTCTTTACCCCCCTTTTTATCCTTATTAAATAACCAAGCATCTATAACAGTTGAAGTGAAATGCATTAGTAAACAGCTGGATGACCACACTGTTATTTCTTTATCAAATCCTTACTCTTACTTGGACCACAAGGTCAAGATACTAGTAAAATGTGAATGCTACAGGCATCTGAACAGATGTGCAAATTAATTTACAATTTTGAAACTGTTTTTGTAAAAAAAAAAAAAAAAAACACCAACAAAAAAAAAACAGTCTTTGGTATAGGCTCACACAGTGCTATTGAAGTATTATAACATCAGTAGAAAATTAAAGAAAAACTTGTAACTTTACTTCTGAGCTAGATGAGCCCAAGCTCAAGTATTCACACTGATTTACCTGCACGGAACTCTTCCTGGCTGCATATGTGGTCTTTGAGGACATTTCCATAGCAACCACTAGAATAATACAATGCTGCTAAATACAATGAATTTTCAAGCAGCGAGTGTTGGAAATGACAGTCTCTCCTCCTTTGCTTAGACATGAGGAAAAGGAACCCACATGTGTGCAATCTGAAGCTGCCTTGAGCCCATGATGTGGCATATCCCTTCAAAAAGTCACCAGCCAACACTCAGGACAAATGACTTGTGAGAAAGGAGGAAGTACTGGACAAAACACTCTCCCCATTCTATTAGCTGCCACAGTTTTAAGCTGGTACTGTTATGAATTCCTTCTCCTGATGTCTTTATGATAAAAAGCAGGAGCATACCTTTGCCACCTATTTCATAACCGGAAACGTATGCATTCCTGGAGTGCTCCACTGTTTGAGTTTACTAGACGTTCACTCTAAAACTGGAAGCTACCAACGGCTGAAGTTAAGAAAAAAAAAAAGCCAAAACAATATCAAAACACGTTTAAAAATAACACCCTCCCCTCCCAAGACCCTTGTCCTTACAGGCCACCTGTATTTCCACAGGAAACTGCCTGGCATAAAATTACTCCTCTAAACCGTCCTGTTCCTTATCCTCCAGGAAGGACATGCTTGTATCTCCATTATTCTTTTCATTTCTATCTCCATTGTCCTCCAATTCCCCTGATTTCTGATGAGCAAATGTGTAAGCGTCATGGTCTGTTTCTGCCAGAGGTGGAGGCTCCTCTGTGCTAGGAGAGCGTTTAATGTCTTTTCTGAAAGAGAATGGAGGTGGAGAAGGTGGCAAGCTACCAACGGGCCCATCAAAAGGCCGGTACACATCAACTTCTGGAGTGACTGAGCCATTGGATTCTTTCAGCAAGTGCCCATAGACCATAGCATCGTCAATAACTGCATAGACATGAGACTCATTGTTTTTCCTATCTTTTTTGAATAAGCGTTGTCTTCCAGGCATCTGGGTATTGACGTTAGCATTGTATACTCCCACCATGGGATTCTGGCTTTTCTTCTTCCTGTTACAGAGTTGAAATTGTTATCAGGTCAGAAACAATACATGGCTTGGTGCATCTGAACTCAATAATGACAGCTTCTGTTTACCCACACCAGCTACACAGTGTCAGTCTACCTGGATTGAAGGCTGTACTTGCAATGTTAGGAAAAAAAAATTCTTGAGTCTAGACCTGCTTTTTTTTAACAGAGCAGGAAGGAACTTTAAGCTATTCAGTTATCTGTTGCTGTTGTGCTGACCCTGAAGTTTCCAAGATTAACTCCAGCAGCCTCCCAAGTAGAGGGATCCCAATCATGCAGCGTACTGAACCTCTCAACTTCCACGGGCACTGATAGGACCTAAAGGCCATCAGATCCTCACAAAACAAGGCCGAGTGCTGCTGAAGATGAGTAAAACAGTAGATCCACTATGAAAGTCAAATGAGCTTTTCCTGGTTTTGGTGCAACTGTTCCCAAGGCAGAAAATCCAAAGGCTGAACTGAAGGGTTTTTAAAGCCTGTATTCTTAAAGTCTTTCTTGTGCAACAGAGAATTGCACTCGTAACTTCTCTAACCATCATACTGCACAAATTCATTCCAGCGTTACAGCTTCGGGACCAAATCACCCTGCCAGCACTGAGCACACATATATCAGAAACCCCAAGCTATTCATGGCTTCTGACTGTGCTTGCATGAGCAATGCTATGTGTGTTGGCTTTGCACAATCGAGTTCTCTCCCCAGGGGCTCATCTCATAAAAAAAGGTGCTTCTACTTGGTATATAAACTACAGAAAAAATTGCTGGAGGTTGTGTAGATGAAAGATAGGTCTTAGGATATCTGAGCAAGCTTACAGCTTGTTGTAACAAAGTCTTGCCTACAGTCACATACAGAGCAACCACATTCATTGTGATTTCCTTTCACATGAATCCCTGATGAAGTCCAACCAATACCTTGCTTCCAGTACAGCCAGAAGCTTGTATCAAGGCAAAGCTAGGCAACACACTGGGGTTGAGGTAATGTGACCTCAGGAACGCTGCTCTACTCTTAAGAGAATCAGTTCAGAATAAAGCAACATTCTTCAAGTCACACCACTCCAATGCCCAGTGCATTGCCTATGCTATGCTGCAGACACTTGTTTGATCTACGCCAACACATGAAATAGAGGGCCCAGTTGCTCTCCCACAATGCCTCCTTGAACCACTAACTACACGCATGCTGAATTATGAACTTACTTCTTCTTAACACAGCACACAGTGAATCCAATAGCCGCAAGAACTCCAGCCCCAGCCAGCACAGCAAGTATCACTGCCAGATCTGCAAACAGACAACAAAGTACAAGAACACTGAGCTTTCTCCTAAAAGCTGGTTGGGTTTGAACCTCCTCAACAGTTTCTAAGTGTATCAGTTGCATGCAGAGAAGTAGTTTCCAAGCTGTGCATGCCTACGGGTAACACAAGCCAATTCCAAGAGGTTGGTGGCCAAGCAACGACAAACTCCTGCTGCTAGCAGTGGACCGCAGCCACAAAAAACCAACCAACCAACCCTCCCCCTGATAGACCATTAGCCCTTAGTACAAGAATTCAATACAGCTCATGTGCTGTTAAACTTACCTGCAACATCTCACAAGCCTCTGGCTGAACATGCAGGAAAGAGAAGAAAGTATGGAGAAAGAGAGGCAAGTATTCAACAAAGGAAATAATTACTTTCACCAACTTCCCCTCAATACAACCCTCTCCCCAAAATACAAGAGTTGTATTGACTTGGGGTTTTCAAAGAGTCATAAAATTGATCAGGAAAGTCTACGTGTGAGGAAAAAAAAGATCTATGTTTTAAAGGAAGTATACGTTACAAAAAAGAAAAAAATGGGAAAAAAAACATTTGATACAGTTTCTGGTCTAGCTTGCATAGCCTATACTACTACAGACAGCAGCAGTTTCCCACAGATGATGCAGAAGTGCAAACGTGAAGCAAATTTACATGTATCTGGGCAAAGCCTACCCCAAAAATGCCTTTTTGGTTTTTAATGATATATGTTTCAGGGAGATGAAATTTAACAAGAATGCAGATTTTGCTGTTAGCAGTCAGGGCACTCTCACTGAACAGGGAGACCTGCCCCAAGGATTATTTCTTACTCATGTGAACACTGAGACTAATTGAACTGCCAACATTAAGGAAAGACTACTTAGATGAATAAGATTGCATAATCAAATTCCAAGTTATTCACCAGGTCTGTGACCTTGGGAGGGAAAAAACGTCACTTGATCTTCTTATACCTTCTGGCTGTGATCTCTAAAACCACACACACACACACCAAACCCAGTGTCAGTCCCCCTCAACCCTGAAATTCCCCAGCCATAAAAACCCTCCTTTCTCCCCAGCCTCTAAAAGTACTCAGCTGTAACTCCCAGAGGTTTTTGAGGGACAGGCATTTCAGGAAGCAGGGATCTCATAAAACCCAAGGCATTCAGAGCAGCATGCATTACTGTTCCCCCAGTGGAAAGAAATGAAACAAGTGTAAAGTGAGCCACGACAAACTTACAGGACTCACCTATCTGTTTTTCAACAAAAGTCACCCAGAATTGCAAGGTCAATTGCATCTTGTCTACGGGTTTGCAGTTGGAGATGTTTACCCAGAAGTTGTGATGCATATTTCGGGGCTCAGGCAGAAGCTCATCCTCGCGGCGCACAGTTTCCTCTGCCCCGACCGTCTGCTCCTTTATGTTGACATAGGCACGCCCCGTCTCACAAGCAATGCCCATGCGGTCCTTGGAGAACCCTAGGCGGGCAACTTGCTTACTGGGCACGATGACATACCAGGATATGGAGACATAAGGAGGTAGACCATAAGGTGAGTTGGGAGTCTGTAAGTAAATTTTAGCTTTTGGATCTGGACTCACAGTGAAAGTACACTCATCTGTAGTAAAGCAAATGAATACAGGAATGAAAACTTACTTAGTTTCAAAACCTTCTTTTTTTTTTTTAAAGCTTTCTGTTTAAGCATGTAAAATTATCTGGGCTTTCTTCTCCGTAACAAAAAAGCATCACTTACACCTGTGACCAGCACATTTCTACTGTCAAATTACATCTCAGCACCAGCAATACGACTCTCCTATCATCTCTTCTCTAACAGTAGTTATCACAATTATCACAGATATATCTGCAGAATTTCCCACAACCATCTACTTCTAGGAATAAACCACTTCACTGATTCAGATAAACACTAGTCCAAGCAGTGGCTCCAGGACTAGACTCTAAAGAATTGAACTCTTATTTCTATTTATTCATGTGTGTTCTAATAAATGTACTGAAAGATCCAACAATGGGGAAAGATGTACAAAACACTACCTTACCTTTAATATGCGGCACAAAAGACATTTTCAGATCCTGATGATTAGACTCATTGAGAAAACCTTTACCAAATGTTTTTAAGGATATGGTGATATTATTCCTCATCTGAATCTTTTCAATGGCTCCACCAGGACAGAATATACCAACATTCAAGTCCATCTCTGGGGTAGCACTAACAATGCTGTAACTGTAGCTTGTGTTACACCTCTGCTCTGGAAGGTGTTGCTGCAGTTTCAAGGACGGAGATGTAATTTCTATGTTGATCAGTTCAGGAGCTATGAGCTTCCAAATAAATTTATGCAGTTGAACTGGCAATTGGGTAATAGCCTTGGGCACCGAAAGGGCATAGATCTTCCTCTGACACCACCGAAGATCCATGCAGCCTGCAATCACAAACACACATCACAACGGTTATCTTTTTTTCTTGCAGAGGAAATACCTAGGAAAAGCAAGTTTTCTGGTGTACTGGAGTACACATATACAGAGTCCTGTCAGATTTGTGTTACAGACCCAGATAAGCATTTACCTGAGAAGCTGTCCTCTCTTATTAACCTCTACCAAAATATGCATGGCTTGTAGTTTAAGAGCTTTCCTTAAAATGGCGCAGGACACCAAAGAAACTGACAAATACAAACATGCAAAATTCCTCACTCAAGAAATTACTTTTAGTACATTACTTGCTTATTGGGATAGTTGCAAACTACCTAAGGTCCAGATCCATACCTTCAAACTTTTCTTCTACTAGTAGTTGAAAGCATTTGGGAAAATCCTGCACCAAATGGATATGCAAATGGCACAAGACATTCCTGGCAGCCACCTTGGTCCCACATTTTCACGGGCAGATTTATGGCTCTCCTGTTCTATTTCCATATTTTGCAGTTTTCAGTAGGAAGATTCTTCCATGCTTTTTGTCATTTCCCTTCTAGGAATAGCTATGCAGTTTCTATTTTTAAAGGTAGTATGCTGCAGTGAGCAACAAGGTCATCTCCAGATTCATTGTACCCATCTCCCAGACGGTCAAAGCCCAATTTCCATCCACACACTATTTAAAGCTCAAGCAAGAAACAAGGTTTGGCTGACCACTGGGGAAAAGCATGTCAAAGCATTCTCTAGGAAATAACGTTAAGCCACTTTTGCCGTACTTATGCCTTTTTCAGCTGTGATCCTCAGATGGGACAAGTCCTTGCACAGAAAGGAAATCTTGTAGATGGCGCCAGAGACTAACGTCAGAACACGGTCGCAGCTGCGAGGATCCTTACAGATCAGGCATATCGGTTCAGACATCAGTGGGATTCGACTGGGCCACCCTTCGAAGTGTATTGTTACAGTCATATTCCATTCTTTGCTAAGGTCAACCAAATGGGTGACATCTGTAACGAAAAATAAACATCTCAGAGCAATTACTGGCAAGAATTGTGGCATGGAGCTGAATTTCCTCCATCTCTTCTCACCCCGTTAGACAAGCAGCTGTTAAAGCTATTTCTATATTAGCTAAGAAAACATTATTTTCTTCTTTCCATCGGTGTAATACAAACTCAAATAATATCACATTACTCTTCTAATTAAGAAGGTTGAGACTTTCCACACACAAACTCCATTTCACTACCACTTTTCAGCTGTAACAGGGTAACATATGCTAGTCCCTTTTGAACAGGTTAGGCTATAATGCAAATAGTTCACTATGGAGCTCAACTGACTATGTTAGATTTGTTTTCCCTGACAGGTTTCTTGTATTCCTTTTAAAGTAAGTTCTACTGGTGACGCAACAGCTGATCATAAAAGTTTCTCAGTTCCCAAATTCTGAATTTACTGCAAGACTCCCATCCCTGCTAACTTTTTGTTGGTTTAGGTTTTTTAGAGCCAAGCTGAAGAAAATTGTCCAAAAGCAGTAATTAAGCACATCTGGTTGTCTGGAGTCAGTTAAAGATTAAGCTAATTTAAACACAAGTACAAATATGTAATTGGAGACCAGAAAACCAACTGCGTCCTGGGCCACATCAAAAGAAGCGTGGCCAGCAGGTCAAGAGAGGTGACTGTCCCCCTCTGCTCTGCCCTTGTGAGACCCCACCTAGAGCACTGCGTTCAGCTCTGGGGCCCCCAGCACAAGAAGGACATGGACCTGTTGGAGCAAGTCCAGAGGAGGGCCACGAGGATGCTCAGAGGGCTGGAGCACCTCTCCAGTGATGACAGGCTGAGGGAGTTGGGGTTGTTCAGCCTGGAGAAGAGAAGGCTCCAGCAGACCTTATAGTGGTCTTCCAGTACCCAAAGGGGGCCTACAGGAAAGCTGGGGAGGGACTCTTTGTCAGGGAGTGTAGTGATAGGATAAGGGGCAATGGCTTTAAACTAAAAGAGGGGAGATTTAGATTAGATATAAGGAAGAAATTCTTCACTCAGAGGGTGGTGAGGCACTGGCACAGGTTGCCCAGAGAAGCTGTGGATGCCCCATCCCTGGAGGAGTTCAAGGCCAGGCTGGATGGGGCTTTGGGCAACCTGGTCTGGTGGGAGGTGTCCCTGCCCATGGCAGTGGGGAAGTATTCTACTTCAGCAAAAGTGCTGATGGTCATTACAAAGGTCACTAGAGCCTTCAAAGACACTTCCCAAAAGCCTTTTTCTGTTTGGCAGTTAAAAACATACAGAGATGCCATAAATTAACAAACTCTGTCTCTATGCTGGCAGGAAGGCTACAGATCAAGCCTTGATAGACTGGTTGGTTGCCTTCAACAGCATGACTGAACTACCACACTGTCCTTCCATTTAATTGCCCAGAAGTGATCTTCCAGAAACATTTTCTGAATAGCTGTAAAAAGCAAACCTTTGAGCTAGCAGAGTTAACCTTGAGAAGTAGAGAATGCCTTCCCCTTCCTTGATACTAGTCACCAGTCCTCTTGCAGTCCACCCTTGTTCCCCAAACACCACCGCACAGAAAATCACACATGAAGCCCTGTAATACCATCCAAACTTGCTGGATCTGAGGTACCCAAGTAGCTCAGGGTGCCCACGTTCACACAGCAAACATCGTCCCCGACACCCTCTCTCAAACAGCAAGATTCAGCTCAGAAAGATCTGCTCAAGGAGGCATGTCCCCAGCCACTTAAGCTTCTCAAACAGCCAGGAGTATAGGACATTTATGGGAAGCATTTTCCACAGGATTTAAAATCAATTAATAGCAGGGTGTTGATCCTTTACAGAATAGCAAATGCTCTAGGAATGTATTTGCCTGCACTCGCACAAGCTATAGCAGGAGTAAGCACAGAAAGTGCCTTGGTATTTTTATCACAAACCCTCTGAAGGCAATAGGACAGAATCCTGGAAGCCACTTCCAAACACATGAAGGACTGGAAGGTGATCAGCACTAGTCATCACGCATTTATGAAGGGGAAACCATGCTTCAGCAATCTGACACCCCTCTAGAATGAGGGGGCTGGCTTGGTGGGTGAGGCAAGAGCAGTGGATGTTGTTCCACTCAACTTTAGCAGGCTTTTGAGACCATCTCCCATAACATCCTCCCAGACACACTAATTAAGTATAGACTAGATAAGTGGACAGTGAGGTGGGTTCAGAATGGCTCGACTGCTGACCTCAAAGTGTTGTGATCAGCAGCACAAAGTCCATCTGGAGGGCAGTAATTAGTGATCTACCCCGGGGGCTAATACTGCTTAACTTTTTCATTATTGACAGACGAGAGGACAGAGTGTACCTTCAGCAAGTTAGCACAAGTGGGAGGACTGTGGGCAGACTGGCTGGAAAGCAGCTGCAGAAAGACCGGGGGGTCCTGGTGGACATCAAGTGGAATACAAGCCAGCAATGTGTCGGTGTGGCAAAGATGGCCAACAACCGCCTAGGCTGTGCTAGAAAGAACACTGACAGCAAGTGGACAGAGCTGTCTCCCCCTCTGCTAAGCCACTGGTGAGACACCTGGAGTGCTGGGTCAAGTTCTGGAGAAGAACAGGAGAGACATGAATGTACTGGAGTAAGGCCAGCAAATAGCCACAAAGATGCTTAAGAGATTGGAGCATCTGTCATAGGAGAAGAGATCAAGAGAGCCGGGACTGTGTTGCCTGAAGAAAAGGTGGCTCAGGGGGATGTACGTGCAACACGTGTAAACAACGTGCAGCCAGACTCTTCTCAATGGTTGCCCAGTGACAGAGTAAGAGACAATGAGCACAAATTGAAAGACAGGAAGTTCTACTTAAACATAAGAAAAAAATGAACGTGAGGGTGGTCAGACACTGGAACAGGCTGCCCAGAGAGGTTGTAAGAGTATTTGTTTTTGAAGATACTCAAAAGCCAACCAGACACAGTCCTGGGCAACCTGTTCTAGTTAACCCTGCTTGAGCAGGGGGTTGGACTAGACAATCTCCAGAGGTCTCTGCCAACCTGAGCCGTTCTGTGAGCCTAGATGACTGACACTAACCACCTCTACTCCAGTCTACCTGAAAAAACACAACCATTTTGTATTTTCTTCCATTAATCTCTGTGCACGCTCCCTAGGATCAACTCTTGCAAAACATTTTGAAAATAGATATGTTAAAGGGAAAAGCAATTTCCAGCTAGGTACAGTTTACTACTGAGTTCCTCTAACCAACTTGGCCTCACCAAGGCTTCAAAGCATTGTCTTCCATCGTGTGCTATCTGGGCAGCTACAGAAAGTCAGAACAACAGTGGTAAGCAGGGATGACAAACACCTTTTTCCACATAAGCTAATGGCAGTTGTAAATACTCAAAACATCTGGAAGAGGAAGGGGAAAGGAAACAGGAAAAAATTCAAGATTATGACTGTAGCCTTGTTCACAACGTTTAACTATCATGTAGAATGATAGATATCAGATCCACACGGCATCCTTATGCTGTTAACAATACATCTCTGATACTGAAGAAAGGACAGAGTAAATATATATATACACACATACATATACACACATATACACACACTTTTATTACCACCTTCAGTTTCTATTTTCAGCTATGGATCAGAAAGGCATAAAAAAAAGGAATAAAAATGTGAATAAAATAGCTCTTTCCTGTATGGGGAATCATATCACACAAAAAAGGTAAAAGGTCAGGTGGAAATCTTCAAGTCATTGCCAAAACCAAGCACAGAACCTAGAATTTTTCACCACAGGGCTATTTAATCTTCAGATTGGTTCAGATTTTTCAGCTGAATTCAGATGATTCAGAGGTTTTCAGCAGCTAAAAAAAGACAGGATTAGGTCAAGAAGTGATTTTGATTGGAAAATAGCTGTATTTTCCTCTTATTTAATGACAGGCATCACAGACAGCCGTGGAATACTAAAATGCTTGGGAAGGTTTGAGAATATGCAGATATTGATGAGTTTTTAATAAGAACCATGTATAACTTGCACATTACAGACAACTTGTTTAATAAAAGTTTCAATACTGTCCTTAGGGCTGAATTTGAATCTTTGATGGAACTTATATAACAAAAAATCACTCATGAAATTCTAAGAAATCCCCAGAGAAACCACTGCTCTTTTGCAAATCCAAGTGGTTTATTACTTGCACTTCATTAAATAAATGACAACCTGTTTTTTTTTTTTTTAGATGATTATCATCTTGTCTACTGGTCATAAATATATTAAAATTCTTCTTTGCTTTCCAAAGTAGAATAGAGATAAAGCTGATTAACTAAATACAATATTTTTACTCTGGCTGGCTTCCAAGATGCAACACAACAGATGTATGCAAACATGATTTGTTTAACAACAATTTCAGGAGGATTTGCTGTTCGTGAATGGAATCAGACCAGACAAAGAAGAGAGGATGAGAGTGGCGAGATGCTACAGATCCTTTGGTAGAGAGAACATGCAGTGAACATAAGCTTGGACAATTTAATCAAATGTGTAAGGTTGCTGCATGACAATTGGATTGGATCCCCACAGAGAGAACATAGGCTCAAGGAAATGCTGCCCCATGCTTACTTCTGTTTATAGTGTGCAAGATCTGATACTGCAGATTTTAAAGGCATTTTCAACGACATGACGTATACCTTTGGAAAAGGAAAGGAATCTCCATTTACAAGATACAGCATAAGATCTACAACAGAGTTTTCACTCCATTGCAAATTGCAGAACTCAGCATCGCCATTCACCTTGCTGTAATGACGGCCTGTGGCAAACTGCAGAGTCATGCAGGCCTCAGTGCTGCTTGGCAACCCACCTCCTTAAACTGAAGGAGGGTCCAAATTCCAATAAATAAATAAATTTAATTAAAAACAGCATTCTCTTCATTGTGGTGCTCAGCCTAGACGTCTACAAACAAAAGCAACAGAGCTGCTTTGTATCTGCAAAAGGAAAGTGAGAAGCGATGATCGCACAGAGAGACAGAAGGGGCAAAGCACTACTTACTCTCATCAATCTGAGGATGCTGAACGACGACTTGGAAGAGCAAGCGGAGGATGCCTGGGTTCTGGGCGTCCTGATCGCAGCCCTGCAGGGACAGGTTGAAACTGCCAGCAATATTGGCAGGCTGGCTGTCACTCAGCTTAAACACCTCTGGGTTACTGACGGAGCCAGGTATGTAATACTCCACTCTCTCCTCCTTCCTCTCACAGTTGGAGAGGCTGTAGTTGTGGAAAAACACACTTGCTCTCATGTTGGAAGGAACTACAAACTGCCATGTCATGAGCTCATCTTCCGGAAAGCCCAAGGGATAGTTTGGGGACATCAGCGTAATGGAAGACTCTTCCTTCAAAATGGATTCAATAATGCATAACCCTAAGATGGGAGAAAAAAAATCATGCAAAAAGCATTAGCGATTAGAGAAGACACACCAGTATATGTAGCACTGCAGCAGCAGAGTATTTGACAGTGAGCTCATCCATTTCAGTTACAGGTTAAGTTACTAGAAAACTGTCAGACTAAAACATATACTTGAGCTGATGCCATCGTCTTCGATTACAGAGGAGGAAAGGGCTATGCTAACGCTGTATTTTCAGTGTAGCAGGTCTACCTGTCAAGCACATGGACAGGCCTATACTTTTTGGAGAGGAAGTTCCTCCTTCTTGTCCTGGCTTTACGAGAGCAAACATGCAACCTGACAACTGCTTCTGTTAGTACCACTTCACCGGATTTCATGAAACAAAAGATGAGAGCTTTTAAATCAGCACGGAGCTCTCAGTCCAAAAACCTGAGAGATCTAACAAAAGCACAGAGCCTCAAATATGCAAGACAAAACAAGACCACAAAGCATGGAGATCACGTAACACACCTTGTACTTGGATGAGCCTTGGCACTTGGCAGAGTGAAGTTATGTACACAAAGGTTACAGCCCCACTCTAGGATGCCAGCAACGATGAGCAACTGCGAGGAGTGCCATGCCCCTTACCTTCCCAAATGTTTCAGCAGTGCCACGCAAGAGAAGGGGTGACAAATCTCATTTTTTGCCATTGCGGAAGAAGCCTTCTAGAAATACGAACCTAGATCAGGTTCCATCTATAGCTGATGGCAATAATAGCACGATTCAAGTAAAAAGCAAGAAAATCTCTGAAAGAGGGTTTGTCGTGAGATCACAAAGTAACTCTCTGACTGCTATACACATTTCAGGTATTTTAAGAGGATTATTACACAACATTTTATGCTACTGCACAGGTTGAAACAGATATCTGTATTTAAGCAAACATACTCATGTGCCTTCCAGGCATTGCTTCCCCTTTTCCCACCTTCCTCTCCTGAAGAGAGATATTCGTTTGAGACTCAAGAAAGTTAAGGAAGCGTTATTTAGAACTAAAGAAACCCAACTACACCCTGCAACCAGCAAATAAGTCTCCTGGCTCACTCTAATTATGCTAGCTAGTCTCACCTAGCTGAAAACTTTAACATACCTGCTTTCTTGTTTTTCAGTTTTAGGAAGTTTAAAGAGTCTGAAAAATGAGTAACGTGCACCAAAAGCAGCAACACAGCAGCCTGCATAATTATCAGGTTAACCAACCAAACTAAGATATTTTGACCACAGAAGAGGGATAGCTACTGAACTAAAAACCAAACATCACCACCTTTTAGAAAAGAGGATAGCATGGGGAAGATAACAGGGGATGATAAACTACTCCACACTTACGTTTTATGGAAGACCTGTTTGCGATGTTAAAGCCCGAGGTGGTGAGAGCCGAGTTCCACGGGAGGTGCAAAGACATGACAACTCCTCCCAGCAGTTTGACGCGAGACACCGAACCATTTCTGCAGAAGGTGCCGATGTTGACAGTGGCCGTATCGATGCAGCTGTTGATGTTGTAGCTAACTAAATCTGGACACGTGTCTCCTGGTTGGATCTGTCTTAACCACGGGGCAGAAAATTTCAGTTCAAGGCCAGCCTTTGTACTCGCCTTCACGTCCCAGATGAAAGTCCTGTTAAGGCGAGGTAGCCCTGGTGGGTAAAGATGAACATCTCCAAAGGGACATGGGCCTGATACACAGTCTAAATGCAGAGAGAGAACAGCCATGACACACTACAGAAAGCCTTCAAGTAAGTGAGGAATTTGCCACTTTCCCCTTTATCGCTTTTTTATTTTATTTTTAACTTTTACGTTGCACTTAACTTCTACTCATATAGATTAGAAGACACTCCTATAACATGCTTAAATGCTATCTTTAGGACTCCTATCCCTTAGAGTAGACAGGCTAAACCTGCTTTCTAGGGACAAGCCAGGGTGACTAATAGAACGTATTCATTGTCCGTAGTATCCCTGCATTGTTTCCTGAAGAATTTAGAAGGTTGTAGTGAATAGGGAATGAACAGAAGGGAGAAATTCAACATTAAGAGAGCCGGAAATCCTGGATCTGGAGAACTGGTTTTATGCCACCCCACTCAGAGAATTCTCATTTGACGTCTGTCAAATCATTAAGTTTTCCACTGCTTGCTGCAAACTGTACCTTCATTTCGCTGGTGCCCTGATGAGCAACCTGGGGCCCAGATTTTGCAGAAGTCATGAATAATAGCTGCCAATGAAGTATTCTGGGGAGAACCTATGGAACTTTTCTCTGAAAAATCCAGCTTATTGGTATTTCAAGCTGGACACCAAAAGTAAGTGCATTTTATATCTAGGCTTAAAAGAAAAAAATACCACAACTGTATCTTACAAATGGATCGTGAAATATTGTGAATATTACTATTTGCATGAACCACATGAATAAAACTCCAAAATATGAAGAGAACTGTATTTATAACAGGGCTCGAACACCACCCCAAAAATAATGAAGACACAGACAAAGACTGACTGCCAACTGAAGTGTGGGATCTAGTTGAGAAATAGTATGTGCTCACGCCATTAAAGAGTACATTACCACACATACACGTAAACTAGAGATAATATTCAAAGCAAATGGAAGTTTTGTTCCAAGACTTTGAAATTTTCAAATACTTCACTTCAGTAGCATTCATTTAATATATGGAAACCCATGTATATCTCAATGTTTCTGTTGCCCTTATAGACACAATCAAGCTGTTCAACAAATAAGATGTGTGACGCATCGTCACCAATGCTCAGAGGCTTTTGGCAGGTTGTAAGTTCCTTTGGTAGGGTCATAAATTGCAGAAGAAAGGATGGCAGAAAGCAGCTAATGCAACAAACTCTCATTTGATTGTTTCCAAAAAAGCTTAACATTCATTCTGCCAGACATAAAAATACAGACTTCTTTAACTTGTGTAGTTTCAGTAATTCAAGGTTATTTATCAGCATCCAAAGATAACTCCTTACCCAAGATTATAGGGGATACCTTGATACAGTAATAGGAAAAAAAAAAAAAAGAAGGTACATGGTTTTATGGGAGAAAAAACCACCATTGGGGTGTGGGGGTAATAGAAACATCCATCTTACCAATATTCTTCTGAATTTCCATGATGAAATATTTCTCTGGAGTATTACAAGTGAAGGTAAAAGTCATGTTCTCCCCAGGCCTTATCTTCAGTTCAAATCTGGGTATATTTTTGACACGAATATGACAGCCCGGTGAAACACCTGGTCTCAATTTTATTGTGACAGTGACGCTGTCCACCGCACGGAGAGGGATTGTAAATGAAGCTAAGGAAAGAAAAAAAAAAAAAGAAAGTGTTGTGTTACCAGCACGTACAAGCATCACCTGCTTCTCCACACATCCCCAGAGACACCACGTTACCAGAGGGAACGTTTGTGCCTGTCTCAAAAGTCTTAAGCGTTCGGTCTCCAGGAAATACCTGCAGCTCTCCCAGTCCAGCACAGACGACACAGAAATCCACTTGCTGCGTGTGCCCAGAGAGAGGTATAAATGTAATCTGTGGGGGACCAGTTCTGCTCCAGTCCACCAGTGCTGGGGATTTCATATTAAAAAAGTAGCTCAGCTATTCTTTCCACATTTTTTTTGTCCAGACTTTGACTTTCGGTCTCTTATGTCCGTCATACAGCCTGCTTTGCTTCTGAAGGTCCCTATGAAGTTGTGGCTCAATGCAGGGAGTTTAATCAGCAATCGAATAACAAGGCAAGCCTCAGCTTAAATTGCACGCTGAGGTCAACCTCAACACCTGCAGCAGACCAGATGAGGTACCCTGGTGATACCAAAGAAGATCAAGAGCACAGACCAGTGGCCACTTGTTAAGACTTTCACCCACCCCTAGTCACTAATGCCGCGTTAGCCACTGCACAGCTTGGTTTGCTCTGCAAGAAAGCTTCCTGGTCCTCGAGGTGTAAGATACCAAGGGCACTGACCGGACATTCGAGCAGACTAAAACAGTTAATTCGCATCGCTTCGATGCTTAGCAAAGGCTGAGCCCTGGCTGAAGTGAGTAATGCTCACATTGAAGTCAACTGGATCCCAGCTCCAGGTGAAAATCCAAGGGCAGGTTAGTCGGTAAGTTTTCTGCCACTGGTTTTCACTATTCTCCCTTCCCCTCCTCCCCTTCCTTATTTCATTCTGTGGAAGGTACAGACACAGCGTCTGCCACGCTTGTGGCTTCAGTGTTTATGGAATTTTAAAAAAATTATTTTGTTTATATATTTGTCATTATATATACTTTGTATATATAAATAATTATATCTAAATATTAAAAAAATGAGCTCTAGAGCTAAGGGTAGCCCCAAGTTCTGTTCAGAGAAGCCTGCTCCTCGAGCGGGACGTCCTGCAGAGCTGCATGACAAAGCTCAGCCCACACGTCAGGCTGGGGATCCCCCTGCTCATTAACCCCAATGAAGAGAGATTTATCCTGGTGAATCCAGCAGCCCGTGGCCATTCCCGCTGCCAGGCGGGGTGCGAGGAAGGTGCCAGAGAACAGCTGGCTCAGAAACACACATCTGCAAGGCAACCTGGGCTCTGCTGCACTGCTTGGCTGGAAACACTCCAGCGGCGGGTTCGCCAACATCAAAGTCCCCCTGCTAGGGAGAGTGGGGCAGGAGGTGGTCAAAATGATACCCAATTGTGTTTTTATTTGAGTTTTGGTGGTCCTGAGCCCTCTCTAGACTTCTAGGCTTTTCTGTACAACCTTGAGGCCAAGCCCCGGAAACAGCCTGCCTTATTTGCTTCCAGGATCAAAGGCTTCAAACAAAAACCTCAAACACCGAGAGGCTTGCCAAAGTTCTGCACATACTTGTAGCGATTAGTTTATCAAACCTCTATACCAGTAGTGGAGAATCTGGTCACTTATTAACCTCCCGACAGCTTTTAAGCTCCACCTGACAGCTTACACCAAACTCCCTAGCCAAAGATAAGAACCAGCGAGGTCTGCGTTCCTGCTTTAGGAATGCTTTCATAGAGGTTTCCTATCTTGGTTTTCCTGAGGGGAACAACAGCAACAAAAAAAAGATGACCATGTATAAGGGAACAAAAGGAGAAGGGTTTGTGCCGAGGGCTGCCGCGATGGGCTGGTTAACCACAGGCGCTGCCGCGCTCCCGAGCCGAACGCCGGCAGCAGAAGGGAGGCCAGAAGTGGCTCCTCGTGGGCCGCAGCTCATCCCGTCACACGCACAAGAATGCTGCCCGTGTGCAATGACATCCCAGGCACGCGGGGAGCGATGACAGGGGTAGGGAAAAGCAAACGGCAAAACAAAGCCGGCAGTAAGGGCTGCGCCTCCTCGCTCTTCAAGACAAAGCAGTTTCCAGAACAGAAAGCAAAACTGCCTCCGGACTAGTCCAGAGGTTTTTTCCATACCACTGACATTTGCCTGTTTGCATTTTAACGCACTTAGTGCACAGAACATCCTTTGACCACGATGGTCATCATTTTCCTGACGTTTACACCATCCAGATATGAAGTGCCAACAGTGGTTTGAAACAAGCAAGCACAGCCCTCCTGCGATGGTTAAAGCAAAGCAGCATCTCTGCCCATCCCTGAGAGACCTGGCTGCTGCTCCCCGGCGTTTGTGCCCCAGGTGCTGCACTGCTCAGCATCCAAATGCCTCGCTGCGGGTCGTACAGCGATCAGGCTCGGCGAAGCTACCCGCTGTAAAGGCACGCAGGGACAGGCACTAAGTTAGGGCACTGCATAAACAGCTTGCGAAAACGAAGCTCCACAGACAATCATTTTCGTCAGAGAAATAAGAGCACAGGGCCGTAAGGTCAACAGCAGTCAGCTGCTGGGGATGTGCTAAGCTACATTGAACTATCAAATCTCATTTTTGTAGGAAGACAGGGAAAAAAGAATCACGCAGAAAGGAAATGCACCCAGTGAGCCCAAAGTCACTAAGAATGATTAAATGGCTAAAAAAACCCCCACAAAATATAGCCACACACACGCAGAATATAGAGACTACTTAAAAATCAACTTTATTGCAGAGCTTTTATAAGCATCCGTGAGTCTCCTCCTGACTCACGCTGAGCTGTCTTTGTCTAGGATTCCCACCGCATGCCTTTTATTTGGATTACCAGTAAGCATCCACATTTCCCGTAACGAAGGAATTTCCACGCCTCATTAGTGCTGCACAGCGATGACACACAGGATATTGGAAGGAAGAAGGAGAAGCATTACTGGAGCTGGATCCGCTCTGTCTAAACAAGAGCGGAATCGCTGGGCTAGGAGATGTCAGAGGCGAAGCCTGCAGCCCTGAGCTGGCCTGGATGGAGGTGGTTCACAGGCTGACACAGACATCTGATCTCATCCCAAAATATTTTCCTCTACGTGATTACAGTCAAGGAAGGCTGCAGAGCTATCTCTTCAGCTGCCCTAATGTTTAATTTTCCCTGCCGCAATCTTGTTCCATTACCGCTCACCCTCATTTAAGGCCGCGTCTCCACAGTTGTCTCACCACCACAGCCTTTACGCTCCTCTCCCTGCAAACACACCTCGGCTAGCTTTTTCTCTACAGCACAGATTTTTCCAAACCTTTCTTCAGTTTTATTGCTCAGAGCTTCTCCAACTCGATCTAGAAACAAACCGTGTAGTAGTGTAAAACAAGTAAGATTATTCTGCGGAGGTCAGCCTAAACTAATCCAGCTGTGGTTGCACCTAACACTAGTCCCCTACTACTTAATTAAGTGCTCTCATCAGGATATTTCTTCCTGTGCAAGAGGGGCATGCAACGCAGAAGGTAGCTGGTGGGCGGCAGAGGCAGCGGTGCTTGCAGAGGGCGTGCGTGCATACACGGAAAGGACTTGGCAGGACAATGATTTATGGCTACGCACAGCGCCTTGCTAAACAGAACAGGAGAGCAGAGTCCAACCAGCAGTCACCTGTTTTGGCTGAACGACCGAATTTTATTGCAGCATTTTGTCCGTACGGATCTAAGGATGAGCGTCGCACGCGACTTCACCGGATGGATTAAAACAATCAAAAAAGAAACCAGAACCGACGAAAGCCACCACCACCACCAACAACAAAAAAGTCCCAGCTGCTAATTTATCCCAAAATACCGTATAAAGACGTTTGGTTCGCCCGTTGCGGTGAAGCGGTGGGTTTGTCCCACTTCGGCCATTTTCAGTATAACAAGCGGTCGGGTCAGGCTGACTCAGACAGCGCTCACCAACCGGACAGCCGCAGGAGACCAGCAGCCGCAGCGCTCTCTGCGGACACGAAGCGCCTGGATGCCAGCCACCGCGTGGTTGACTCACGTTTGCCAACCACCGGTCAGAGAACGCTTTGAAGAGCAAACATCTCCCCACTTTGCCGACTGGAACCGTTTTATATCTGCCCTATTGAACCTTTGCTGATTTGAGTCCTGCTGCCCCTTCTATCTCCAGCACCCCATTGCCACTCCTCCATCTCCTGCGATGCTCCTCCACGCGATTGCCTTCTCATTCTTCAAGCCCTTAACAAAGTCAGTCAGGGATCCATTCACGTGTGGAAGACATTTTTACAAGAAGCTTTTGAACAAAATGAATGAATGCTATTTGTAAACTGACCGTCAGCCCGTGTACCATGTACAAAGCGTAAGAGGCATGGGTCTGTAGGACTTGACAAGAAAGCTCCACACTGGCATGAGAAACGCGAAGACACTGTGCAAGTCACTGCAGAAGCCTCCCTTGATCAAAGGGATGTTTGCTGACACAGTTTATCCCCACGCCAACGTGAGCCAGCGAGAGGACAGCATCCCGGAGCATGTCTGTGCAGTTCTTCCGTCTTGGCTCTGGGGAACCAACGTGGAAGAGCGCGTTTCACAACCAGCGGTCCCTCCCATGCCAAACATCCCGCCAACAGCTCCTTGTCTCTCCTTTCCGAGGAACTTCAGAGGAGACCGTGCCAACATATGCGAAATGCACATCTACCAGAAGTTATGGTTTCTTCAGCTGGCTCTGCCCTAAGGTCCCATCAATACCACCCACGCTGGCCAGGTTCAGCTAGCCCTCGCCTCTGCCGTCAGCTAATAAAGAAACAGGAGATTTTGCTCTGACAACAGCCAGCAGGCAACAGCTGACTAAGGGCAGCACAACCTACGTCCCTGCCTTCACACCCTTGTGGCACAAGGAGGTGCTCAATAACAGGAACCCGCCTGCTCACACCTCCATCACATTAGGGAAGTTTTCAAGCTGAGCGATGGTGCCCAGGTTTACCCAAAAAGAGCCCAGATCAATCAAATCCATCCTTCAAGACCCGTCTCCCCCACATCCTCCCGCCTAACACGGACTTCGCTGAGGCTGAGCCTTTCCAGGAGCTCTCGAGCGGAGGCTGAGGCCAGCAAGCACCTGAAGGCCGAGCTCCGGGGAGCACCCAGAGACAGAACGGGGCCCTGCAGCGGCAAGAGCAGCGCTGACAGGTTTGGCTCACCAGGGCGCCAGGCGATGTGAATGAAGAACAAAGCTGTTAAAAATAAATAAATCAAATCAACAAGGAGAAACTGGTGAAAGAGACGGAAAAAAGAGTTATTCATCTATCACTCACACTGATTTGCAAACACACCATTGCTGTCACAGGTACCAACGTTCACTGTTGCCAGAGATCCCCCTCCTTCCAGAGGTTAACTTCTGCTTCACAGCTGCAGCAGTTGACACAGGTAAAGCCAAAAGCATCTTGCTGTTGTTCTCAGCAAAGAACGGCTCCTCGCACTATTTCTTATACAAAAGAAACCGGCCTTCTCTCCCAGGCCATTTCTGAGCCACACGGCAACAGGTGGCAAGAAATTTTGGTGTTTTCAGTTTTGTATGCAGGTAACTCTGTGTCCAGGAGTGTAGCAGGTAAGGAAAATTAATTCACACGTGACTCCAGAGAGCCTCAGATCAATGGTTGTTTGTGCTGCTCCAGACAACAAGTTCAGTGCGGAGTATTAAAACTCAAATGCTATCGTGGACCCACCACCTCACATCCCATCGGCATCCTTTCAGATTTAAAGAAGACAAACAAATGACAAAAACAAAGCCAAACAACAAAACAGACATGACTCATCTGTTAAAAACAAAAATCTCCATCCCTCAAAAATCTGGAAGTGAGAAAAAGATTGTATATTTCCTGGTGAAAAATTTAAGCTAGTAACAACAGAACTGGGTCTAACTGTACACATATTCTCTAGAGACCAAAAATTAAGCACTTTGGACCGATGATGGTATGAGACAAGCAAAAAACAATACAACCACATACGCATGCACATCAGTTGTGGTCTTAAAAAGGAGAGGTCTCGATCAAGCAAGCAACACGGCAATTCAGAATGGAAATAACGCAGCTTGTGCTGGCTTTCAGAGGAGCACAAACAGGCTGGTTATTTATATTCTGTCAGTGCTAAGTCAGAACACCATAAATAGCCCCATAACAGCTTGCTTTTCTAAAAGAAGCGGCTTTTATTAAGATTCACACGTGACTTGAATCAGTCAGTTGAGAAGAAGTAGTTACCTGGAGGGCAGAGCAAGAAACAACGCAGCTTTATCTGTGAATTCACTTATTATAGCAAGGACATTTTAAATACAAATCCAGAAATACATATCACATAAGGATACTTTAAATCTGAAATATCTGCTTTATAGACTTCATAAAAGTCTGATTAATTTTGTTACTAGTGCTTCAGGTACATAATACTTCATTCACACTCCCACATCTACACACAGTGATTGCGCCAGATACTTTTCTCTAGTCTTCCACCTATAAGTTAACCAATATTTTATTTAACGATATACGTTACGCATAAAGTTGCATCTGAAGAAAAACCACAACCTCATCTGAAGACAACGTGACCAGTCATGTTTGACATACATGCTCCTACAGGAAAGTAAAGACAATACCACATGGGCTGGGAAAGTGTCAGAGGGAGGAGAGAAGAAGGGACTTCTCCGAGGATGCCAAGAAACAGTTGTAAAGATGGGTGCACCAACACTCGTAGCTGTCCCACAGGAGCACAGGCGGTCCCGGAGAAGACACACGTACCTCACAGTCACCTCGTGTGCGGTTCTGCACACACAGCCTACGTCTGCACGGGGACGGGGGACAGCACCATGTCAACACCAGGGCAAAGGGAACTCCTTAAAAACTACGAAATACACAGGGACGTGGGGGGAAAAGCTCACTTGAAGTATCTTAGGTTTTCAGGGTGAGCCTTTGCTAAAGGAAATGTTTCAGCTACGGTTTTGGTTGTGCAATAACAGAAGTAACTCCCAGCATGAAGAACGCGCCAGGTATGCAAGATCTGCTTACCAAGCCTAGGACGGTGCCTTCCCCTTTCCCGTCCCGCTCACACCATACCACCCTTCAAGCCACCAACACCCAGACACCTCTTTTTTGGGGCTGGGTCCACAGAGAGGGGGGAGACCCTGGGTTAGCAGGATGACCAAGGAGCCTGGCACACACGAGCTGTGGTGCTCAGGCAGGAGAGGGGCAAGCGGGCAGCAGCATGCCGTTGGAAAGGAAGGAGACGGAGGTAGGAAGAGGGACCACCATTCACAGCAGCAAACCATCAGCTCTACCAGCGGTGTCTTATCTTCACTCCTACTGGCTCTGCTTTGGTTTCACCAGTTACTGATGAGAGCTATTACCATCACACACGAAGCAGACTTGCTTGGCTTTCCAGGGATGCACCACCACCACCACCACACCGGAATCCTGCTCATGCTACGCCCAGCCAAAAACTAACGGCGTAGGCTCAGCTCTGTGCTGCCTCCAACATAAGCTTGCGTTCTTGCGTAAAGCAGGTATAAGCTTTTTTATTTTTTTTTTTTAAATGGGAACAGTATGTGTGGATGCATAATTCCAGTTTGGATGTTTCAAACATGATGGAGGGGAAGAAGCTGGGGCAGATGGCGACAACAAGCAATACAACCAAAGAAGACAGCTCAAACAGAGATGTAGTGCACCTCAAAGGCAAGCCCATGAAGTTGAATGCGAGGCATCAAGAAGATTTATGGGGAAAGGAATAAAAGATTTTGATAAGGTAGTTTGACTAGAGAGCGAGGAATAATGTATGTATGGACAGTTTAAGGGTGGTTCAGATGGAGAATATGATTAATAGGCTGCTGCATTTCCCTCTGAAGGGCTAGGTCTATGTATGAGAAAAGATGTAGCTGAGGATTTTTTCCATTTGCTACTTCAGCAATAAAAGATCTTTAGAAAGTCTGGCTCCTCTCCTTCCAGCACGGACCTGCCTCAAGGCTTTTAAAGTTTCCTCACTTTGAAAACAACGCACAATCAACCACGGTATAATATTCTTTCTTTATCCTTTGAAGAGGCTTAGACAGGCAAATAGCTGTCATTAATTTGACTCGGAGGCAATGCAGTAAATATTTTATTTAAAAGTTTTAGACTACGTAGCTTGAAATTTAAACCTCAGGGCTGTCCAATTTCACAGTCAACACTTAGACTGCACTGCTTATAACAACAATGGCTGCGAGCCACACATCAGCATAACGAGTGCAGTTAAAAGTAATAGAAATGTTAGAGGTATGAATCTCGCATCAGAAGATCAAGGTTATTTGTAGTCACTGCAAATAACTCAGCATTTTTGTACAGAGGAGTCATACTTCCAGGGTCTTTAATGGCACCAATAGCTATAAAACAGACTGGTTAGATTTAAGGATGAGTACGAACCTCCTGTGTTTCCATACTGCGTTTTTGGCAACCGAGCGGCTTTTGAAACTGAGGAAAACCCCACGCACTGTCTTTGCGTTCGCAACGGGAGTTCTTGCGGGGTCACAGACAGCATTTGATCGTTCACAGGGACTGCGTCGCGCATCCAGGAAGCGCAGGAGGAGCACAGCTGGCGGGGGGCTGCCCGCTCTCCTCACACCCCGCCGGGCACTCCGGGCACCCCGCTCCCTGCGCGTACGGGGCATCCGCTGCTCTGATAAGCGAACTGTGGAACGGCCTGGATTGGAAGGGACCTTAAAGATCATAAATGCCGCTCCCTTCGCCCGAAAACGTACGCTACTGCTCGGTGCCACGCAGGGCACAGGCACACTCCGTGCCGGTCACGCAGCTCCCTCTCCCCGCATCCAGGGAAAAGGGCTGCGGGAAGTTTTTTGGGCAATCAATACTCCAGCAAGCGAGGATGCAAAGATCGCTTCATTTATCTCGCTAGTATTTAAGTCAAAGGGAGAGCGCGACCTTCCAGCCGGGGGTTCCGCAGCGCGCCGTCCCCCGGCACGTCTCCCCGGCACCGAACGGCGCAGCCCGCCTCCCGCCTCTCCCGGCTG
>VXAA01003989.1:1400171-1435456 GCA_013399115.1 Anseranas semipalmata
CGCGCACCTGGGGAGGCCGGGCGGGAGGGGGCGGCAGGCCGCAGGTGGAGCTCCGCGGCCCCTCCTCTTCCTGCCCGGCCGCCCTGGTTCCTCCGTGCGGGCTGGGGAGCGGCGAGAGCGGGAGGAGAAGGGCTGGGTGTGGGCGGCCCGCGGTCTGGGCGCCTCAGCTGGCGGCCGGGACGCTCGGCTCCTCAGGAGGTGTCCGCGCCTCTGTCGTAAACCTGTTCTTCAGTGGCCCTCTGCCTAGCGAGGGTTTTTGCTCGGTTCGTCTTTAATCGCAATTAAAAGAAAATGCACGTTGCAAAAAAGTCATAGAATTGTAGAATGGTTTGAGTTGGAAGGGACCTTAAAGGTCACCTCGTTCCAACCCCCTGCCATGGGCAGGGACACCTCCCACCAGACCAGGTTGCCCAAAGCCCCATCCAGCCTGGCCTCGAACTCCTCCAGGGATGGGGCATCCACAGCTTCTCTGGGCAACCTGTGCCAGTGCCTCACCACCCTCTGAGTAAAGAATTTCTTCCCTATATCTAATCTAAATCTACCCTCTTTTAGTTTAAAGCCATTACCTCTTATCCTATCACTACACTCCCTGACAAAGAGTCCCTCTCCAGCTTTCTTTTAGGCCCCTTTTAGGTAGCAGAAGACCGCTATAAGGTCTCCCCGGAGCCTTCTCCAGGCTCAACAACCCCAACTCTCTCAGCCTGCCTTCACAGGAGAGGTGCTCCAGCCCTCTGAGCATCCTCGTGGCCCTCCTCTGGACTTGCTCCAACAGGTCCATGTCTTTCTTGTGCTGCGCTTCTTTTGACGTACCCCAGGATATGGTTGGCTTTCCAGGCTGCAGGCACACATTGCCAGCTCATGTTGACTTTTTCATCCACCAACACCCCCAAGTCCTTCTCCTCAGGGCTGCTCTCAACCCGCTGATCACCCAGCCTGTATTGGGATTGCCCCAGCCCAGGTGCAGGACCTTGCGCTCAGCCTTGTTGAACTTCATAGGGTTTACACAGGCCCACCTCTTGAGCCTGTCCAGGTCCCTCTGGATGGCATCCCTTCCCTCTAGTGTGTCGACTGCACCACTCAGCTTGGTGTTGTCTGCAAACTTGCTGAGGGTCCTTAGAAATGGACGCTGTTAATAAGGAAGTAATTAGCTGGTTATACAACAGCGCTGAAATGAATGGATAGGAGTTTTACAGCCGTATGGGAAGGAAGTGAGTGATTTGTTTGCTTCAGATCAGTTCTGATGCCAATTCATTAACATGAGGAAATAAGGAAAGGCTAGGTCTTTAACTTTCAGCTTTTGGAGAAATAAGAAGACTTTTGGCCAACTCACAAATTTTAGTTTATGTTAGTTGTATCTCATCACATCATTGCATTTCAAATGTTCATAAAGGTCAATACTTTTCCACTGAAGGTAATTCCTATGTCAGCTTTATGTTACCTTACAGTTTCTTTTTCTTTTTTTTTTCTTTTTTTTTTCTCCTGATCAAAACATGGAAAAAGCATGCTAGACTTCCTAAAATGGATGTGTTTTTATGTTCATTGTAGCTCTTAGCACTCTTCTACCATTTGTAAGTCTAATGTGGGAGGACAGAACTGGGATTCACCCTCAGTCTGGCTGTTCCTGCGTCCTCCTCACTTGCTCCTCTGGTCTCCAGCACTCCCAGACAAGCACATCGTATGATTCCCTTTGCAAGCCCTGTAAACATAGCCAGCCAGCCTGGCAACACCTCTGTGCGGAAGCCAGACTGAGTTCCCACTGGTTTAGAGATTGTGGACTGAGGGACAAACCGTCCTTATCGCTGCCCCAGCGTGCTGAGGGAGTGCATGCTGCTCCATAGGGTGGAGAGGGCAGTGTAGTGAAGGACCAGCTGGATGTGAGGGCCAATTCCTAAGGGATCTGTGCGTCTACTGTGGCATAAACAGTGTAGACAGCTGGATTAAAATGCTTAAAATATCTAGCATGGGAAAGCATGCAGAAATGCCCACTTCAAGTCAAAAAAACAGGCTGTCCATACACATAATTCTGTGCAAAAAACAACAACAACAGCAACAACAAAAAACACCCAGCACCACAGTGAAGGCATTTTCCACTGACTACATTAAGGCTTGTGCAGTTAATGCACTTACGTTGGTTGCAGTCCTGATTGCTGTAGTGTCAACTACAGAGAAGGTCTCACAGGGTTAAAGTTAACATGCATCTAAACAAGTGCCTACCCCAAAATACCCTGACAATCAGACTACAGTGCAAATGGAGGTGTACTGCTCTCTGTGATGATGCTCTAACATCCAGGAGGTAAGAAAGCATCCTCTGAAGGTGAGTGCTGTTAAACAGGTACCCTGCTAAAATCTGACTTCTCTCCTTCTGTCTGCAAAGAGTGAGGACCAGAGGTAAAAAATTGTCACTCTAGCTTAGCAGAGTTGATCTGCTAAGCATAAAACTATCAGCTTTGCTATTACTTTAATTGCTACAACTTTGTTTTTAAAATTAAGAAGGAAAACAGGAGGAAAAATAAGAGGCCGTCTTCCTTTCACACATCTTTTAACCAAAATTTCCTTTGACATAGTTATTAACTGTTGCTTCAGTGTGATTTCTTGAGAAGGTGAATACTGTTGTGATATTGTCAGTTTGAACACGTCTATTTTGGCTGATGCAGCTGGTGAACAATTCCCTAAGACTTTTTGTTGAAGACAAATAACTTTTAATTGCCCACTGTCTTCATTTTTTTGTGCTCAAGACATTTCTGTTTTTCCTTTCTTTTTGGTTATGCTTGCATATTGAAGGATCCTGATTTGGTTCTAACACGGAGCAAAAACAGCTTTCCTAAATGTGAAAGTCTCTGTGAAATGGACCTACCATCCTGCTGGCAGCTCTGGCTTCCAGCTTAGACTGGGAACGAGAAAGAGCAGTGCGTGCTGTTTTGCATTCCTCCTCCCTTTTCTACAGTCACTTCCTTAGAAATGAACAAGAGTCAGCTGGGTCAGCTGTGAGGCCAGTCTTACTGGAGCAGCTTAACATGGTATGCAAGTATACAGACTGGAGCTCAAGCTTCACAGGCATTGCGAAATAATTGCATCTACAGCAAGAATATGACCACATGCAATGAAAGTTCCCTCAAAAACAGCTAATCTCTTTTTCATCTCTCACTAGCTTAATGCACAGTGCTATGGTGCAGCTGGAAATAGCGTGGAAAATCAGAGGGTTTAGTCGTCATGAACATTATCTTTACAGTATTCATCTTCCACGAGACTTGAAGTGCTTTTTAGAAGCCATTTCTCATGGGCCATATATGGTTGCTCAGTGGTGATGTTTCCTGACCAGCTCACTACAGTAATGTTGATGCATTTCTGTGGAAGAGCTAGGATTTATCGTCTTGAAAACATGAATTTAGCAAGGGAAGCCAGGGAACAGATATATAGTGGAATAAAATGAAAAAACATGCACGAGGAGGTTAATCAAAAATATTACTCTCTGTTGTTTATAGGGATCATATCCTTTCCATGGAAATGCCATATTAATTATGCAGAGCAAGTTACAAGAAAACACTGAAAAGCTATCAATGAAAGCACAGGAATTAAAAAACAATGTTTTTGAGGAGCAAATCTCCAACGTCAGCTTCCTTATCCCCACATTCACCATGCATAACACGGCTAAATGAACATGTCAAAGAGCAAGCCAGTGTTGTCCTCACCAATAGAGCTGCTAATGAGAGACTCCGTTCCCTACGTTTTTATCCATAACAAAACTGTTAAAGTAACAGCCACGTATGGCACATGGGCACAGCCTCCCACAGTCAGCCTGGGGAAAACTCTGCTGAGGAAATATTCCAGTAACCTCACACTGAGACACTTAAATGTGCTTTGTCCTAATGAGAGAAGGTTCACTTGAGGCTGCTTGTTTCTACGGTGCTCTGACTCTACCCAGCAAAGCAAACCCAGCAGATCCTGAAACGATGTACGTAGTGCAGATGTCCTTGTGCAGGTGGCAGAAGAGCCAAGGTGGCCTCAAAGAGAGTAATCAAGATGCAGTTCGTTGTGCTTGAAACACAGCTGCTTATATGAGATTTGCTTTCCTTGCATAAACCAAAGCAACTTTCAGCCAACTGTGTGACACCCATCCAGCTGCCCAAAGTGTAGCTGTGCTGTTGAGAAGCGGGAAAAAAACTGCTTGAAACCTAACCCCACTAGGAGACAAAAGCAATGCCCCAGATCCCCCAGCCAGCACTGGTGGGTCACCCCTTGGGGAGGCGAGGGACATGGGAGGAGCAGGGGACAGGAGTGGGCATAAAGGCCAAGGTGCCCTATAGTCAGTGCCCTTCCTATAAATTTAAGTATGTGCTTAGATAATTTTGTAATCAGCATGATGAGTGTCTTGCTGACACCAGCTCTAGTTCACTCAACCCTCCGGACACAGGATAAAGTCCATCTCCATAGGATAGGATACACTTTCCCACAATAAAATACAATTACTTGCATGTACTTAAATTCCATTGCTTTCAAGTTAAACATTTGTATAAGGCTATTCTTGAAATAAGAGTTCCTTGAGTTGAAGAGTATCTGTGCTGCAGCTGTTAAACACCTGCGCGCTGTGTTTGGGAGTTACTCTACTACAACGTTTAACAGGGATTTGTATGATCCTAAATAAGGAATGCAGCTCTGCATGATCTGTCATAATATATACGTTATTGATCATAAAAAAATAGAGGAAAGAATTAGGCACAGCAATAATAATGATGCATGCAACACTTTGGAGTCTGCAAATTAGTCTTCCATGAACTGAAGTCATGCAACATATAATTTTGGTCAAAAGCTTAATTCTTTCTAAGTTATTCATTGTGGTTAGATGAACTGTAGCACACACAGGGACTGCTTGCAGCAATCAAATACAGATTTTGATTTGTTTTCAAATACAAGTGAAATTCAGCAATGCTTGAATGCACGGCTTTGATCGAAGGCTTGGCACCTGAAAATGCACCCGCAAAGCACCTGAGTAGTTTAAAGAAAGTTTTCTCTCCAAAACATTTAAAATGCTCCTGTTGATATCTCCGATTTGACTTGGCAGGTACATTAGGCAGTGAGTGCAGAAATATCTGTTACAGCTGGTTCAATGATTTTAGGCCCCAAAAAGAAACGACCCTTGAGCTTACTCTGGTTACCCTTCAGTCAATTGGTCAGGATGTTGTTTTGGTTTTTAATTATCATAGCACCATTAGGAAATTCTGAATTATACCGTAGTTATGAGACAATCACGTTTACCTTAAAGCTCACAAGTTATGTGTGAAAGGTCTTATCCTGCAGTGTTTGGTCCTTTGCTTCACAAGTGGGGCTGGATGGAGGGGCAAGGTGGACTGCTTGGCAACTCTGCCCCTGGTTGAACTACTCGTTCAAAGGAGGCCACCCGTCCATTTATTGGAGATGAGCAGGATTTATCCCCAAGCACGTGTCAGTAAACAGATAGCTTGCAATTTTCCTGTGAAACTGGGTGTGAATAATGCAGTGTTGTTACAGCAGCACGGGAGATAAATTGCTGCCTCCAGTGTGTTTCATTTGTCTTTGGTTTTTACTTATTGTTTTCTTCATGCTTATATTTTAGAGGAAGTTTGACCAGGAAGAGAAATAGATGCAGAACTTCACAAGGGACTGCCTGCCCCCCTTCCGTTTTGCACTATGCAAAATGCAGAGGAAGAAAAAAACATATCAGCAGGAGAGAGTGGATATTCAGCCGCTGTGTATCCACGGGCTTCTGAGCAGTGGTCAGGGCCGGCGGTGGTTCGTCAAAAGATGTATTGCCTTACAATGTGAGGCGCTGAGGCTGGGAAGGAGTCACCTGCTCGTTAGGAGGGAGCGCTCGTCACGGATCGCACAGGCAGTGCAGGGGGAGAGCCTCGAGGCTTGGCCGTTTCTGAGCCTCCGGGAAGAAACCCAAGTTTTTGTCGGGGAGGAGTCCTATTCCAGCATCTTCATCTTTCTCTACGTGAAATCAGAGCACACCAGCTAAACAGAAGGAATGTTCCTTGATGCTTGAGGATGGGTTATTTATTGCATACATTGGAATCTGCCAGTTTATGCAGACATCTCTGGTACAGATGCTCAAGCACTGATAACAAAAGATATAAATAGTATGCATGGTAAACAACTTGTAGAATATGACAAATGACATGTATGCCTATATGCATACGTAGCTTCCTCAGAGACAGCAATGTAATGGACTCCACGGGGAGACTGGCACCTCATGTAGCTCTCACAGTGACAAGTGTGTAACAGGCCCTTTATATATGGGCCAGTAAATTTGGAAAGAGCTGGAGACATTGAGGTTTCCCCTTGAGTTGCACATGTTGTCCAGCGTACCCTTGCCTTCATAAAGTTCTATGGCTTTGTTGGGGAAGTGAATCAGGTGCCTGCTGTACCATGTTCTACCTCTAAAGACAGGTTATGTTAGCTACTGAAATGATCCAATTCACAGACACCGATCATGCCTGACACTGACTTTATAAAGCTCCCAAGAAGCAGGGCTGCACCCCAGGATTTGCTGTTGTCACTCATACCCCATCCCATTCTGGCAAAATATTTGCCATTGCAGGTGGGCACGGAAGAAAAGGACTAGGTTAGTGATTACAGCCGCCTGCGGGCTTTGACGGGATTTTGTGGTGGTGTATAATCTAGGTGCAATTACTGCAGGTTGTCCAGGAAACTGAAGCTAAAGTTCTTATTCCCCAGGTAAAACTGCTAAGGCTTGCCTGGAAATGCCTAACGAGTAAGAAGTGAGCATATGCTGAAGCTATTTTAGGTTATACAGAATGTATCAAAAAAGTGAGATTTTCCCCAGCTGGATAATGTGAAGTGTTGCAGTTTTTTGTTCTAACTGAAAAGTTTGCGGTTGGATTTGGTTCTCACTGAAGCCCAGGCGAGCTGGACGTGATGCTCTGATTGCGTTTCACTTACACTTTGGTCGCCCAAGTAGCTCCGTGGAGGTGGCTCCTGTCCAAGGAGCTCCATGGAAAATTACAGGACACTAAACTAAGAAACTCTCCCCTAGATTTGAGTTGATCTTTCCAGGAATCCATGGTACGTAGGTCCGGCATCCTAATTCGGATCTGTAGGAACAAAGCATTAAAAAGCCACGTCAGGAATGGCAGCGGGGCGGGCAGCTCTGGCACCTGTCAGAAATCAGACATCCACCCTTCATTCCCCACGCCTCGCCAGGCTTCCCCGCGGGTAAGTTAACCAGGCAGGGAGCTCTGCTCGCTGGGTTGTGCTGGGTTTTGTGCCACCTGCTCTCCACCCTGCCGGCCCACGGCTGCGCTGTGCCGTACCGGTGGGGTTTCAGCCCCTCCGTGCCTCGCTTTCCTGATGCGTAACGAGGGAAAATAGCGATACCTGTTTCATCCGTGCTAGAAAGATTAAATGAACTCAAAACTAGGGGAGTGCTCAGGTGCTGTAGTAATGGAGACCGTGTAAGTGTGAGACTTTTTATTATCGGTTGAAGTTACAGACTTCTTGTTTTCAAAACAAGAAGGAGAAGGCTGCTCTGTCCTCTGGGGAGAGGAATGGGGTTTTGGGAGTGCCTCAGAAGATGGACACCCCAGCTGCTGAAATGGCACATGTCAGCAGAAAACAGACGGGAAGCTTTCCGTAGAACCTGTTAGTCCCGAGAACGTGAGCCCCTGGGGCAAAGTCTAGCTCTATTTTTGTGTCCGCGGATCGTCTGCGGCTATTTCAGGTACTAACTTAGTAATGCCTCCTACTGTATTCCTGCCACAGAGGTAATACATCAGCAAATCCCCAGGCTTGTACACTAAAGAGCAAAAGTTGGGCGAACGGCACAAAAATCAGCCCTTCTCGGAAGACATTTCCTATGGTGATTATAAAAATGTGGTGGGATCTGCAAATCAAACCATATTTAATTGGTTTTTCCAGGAGCAAATTATGTTTCCAGTAAAGACAACTGCTCTCCGAGGAGCCGTGGGATTTTAGAGCTGGACTTCAGAGAACACCTCCTTTATACTAGGAAGACTTCTAAAATCCCTAGGAAGAATACAGGCTAGGGGAAAAATAACTTTACAAATATCCAATTTATTGTACGAGGAGAATGTGCCGGTGAAGGCAGGAAATGTAGGATCCTGAAGAGGCTCAACATCTTTTTCTTTCCTGATCACTGTTTGTGCAGTCAAGCTCAGCAGAGGGCATCGAGCCCTCTCAAATGAGCCTTTGCAGGCTGAGCCTGCTGCCTTCCTCCTAACAGAGCTGCACGTAAGGCAGGAGGAGAGAGAACGTATTTTCTAGGACACTGCATCTGTACGAGCTGGCTCTCATTCTGTATTTACCAAAACATAAATTCACATCATCCACCTGAGAGAAATATTTTGAGAAAAGTGGGTGCAGAATACCTCCATTTAATTCTGAGTAGGACATAGCATAATCGCTTGGTGTATGCTTGAAGTTTTGCTCTTTCGTCTGCTTGGTTTCATTTGACTTCTTCCTTTGTGCTGTCAAATATCCCTGCTGTTGTGCACAGGTAGAGCCAGCTGAACGTAAATGTCAGTGCTGCAGAGGGATCATGCACAAATCCATTCCCCGCTGGAGTCACAAGCCCTCTGCGAGCTTTTACATCAGCGAATTTCACATTCAGTGAAGCGAGTAGGGGCAGATCCTGGGCCGGCATTCGTACGCACCCCCCGTGTAGGTGCTTAAACCTTCTCCACTTCAGCTTCTGCACATTTGATTCTGCAAGACACTGAAAACTGAGCTTGCAGCTGACATCCTGCTGAGCCAACGTGGCTAAGCCGCACCGTGCTCTGCAATGAGTGCGGCGTGCGGAGGTGCTGCACCCGGGGTAGCCAGGTACGGACAGATAAATTCAGGAGAGGCCTTCAGTGCAGGTTTGTGGGGACAAACAAGGATGTGGGACACCTTTGCTGCCTTGTTTTTGCTGTCCCCTCCCTCCTGGCAGTATGCAGCAAATGTAAAAAAACTCCCTAGGTCGAGCGCTGGGATGCAAACTCAGCTGAAAACCCTGGTGAGTGTTCCTAAAGATTATCCATGTGGGAGCATTTGGCACACAGATGCTAATTGCCTCCTGAAATATTCTTGAATATCTTCCGTGCTGTCAGATGGATTTTTTTGTGAGCTACACAAGATGTCGCAGCTTCCAGCATCCTTCTGTGTCAGTGGTACCATCCAACCGCGCAGTGATTCCTCGTGCGTTCCTCTGCAGAAGGAAACAGTCTTGTACAGGCAGTATACATGAATGCTGGATCTGTCAAGGGCATGCTTCTTGCAGGGAGGAACGGTGCTTCTTGAGTAAAAGTCCCTGCTGAACACCTGAAGATGTGTACAGCCGGTCCTGAGAACTGGGCATGAAGGAGATAAGGCAAGGAAACAGCTCCGCACCGTAGGTTCCCATAATACATATCATACGTGGCTTTTAATAGGACATATGGTGTTCACCCGTTATAGACTGGCAATGGTACGTCTGCTTAACACTGTCTGATGCTTCCCTCTCTAAAATTGTTCTTGATTGTTTACGAGCTTATCATGCTCTTTGTGCTGAAATTTGACATGCCAGCTATCTACCAGGAGCTGAATTATTTGAGGAAAACTCTAGCCAAATTGATTCAACTGGTTCAATAAACTCATGATTTTATTACATGCTACACGTGTGAAAAACTCCGGCGAGCATTTTTTTCCAAAGAGCTCCACTGTTCACATGCTTTGGAGCAAGGACTTGAAATTGTGGGTGGGCGGCGTGTCGGTCTGGGGCTTGCCAAAATTTCCAGCAGTCTGAAAGCTCCAGCGCTTCCATTGCGGGTGCCGCACAGCAAATTCATGTCCTCGCTGGTTTCCGTGCTGGTGCCAGGAGGCCAGGAGAAGGCTGCCGGCTACTCAATGCAACTGCTTCACGTTCCCAGGAAGCAGCAGAGCCAACGTTTTTGACAAAAGTTTGTTTTGCCCAAACATTTTGTCCAAGCGGATCGCAAAGCCGGTGCCGAGAGGAATTTCCCAGGAGGAGAGCTGCAGCTCCTGAAGGCTGCGCGGTGCGGAGGCAGCAGGAGGACGGGCTGCCGGCGCGAGCACCAGCCCTGCTGCCCGGGGGTTCAACGCCTGCTCCAGAAGAGAGGTGGCAAAGCTCTGAAGTCTCGGCACCTGTGGAAAGCTGCGGGTTGCACAGTGAGGAGTAGAAGAATCTTCACTTCTTTTTGCTGCGTGCTCCCGGATCCCCGAAGCACACAGTGTTTCTGCTGGCCTTTTGCAGATCAAAATGACTAACGAGGCTAGTACAAGTTTCATCTGAAGCCATGCGTGCGTACGCTTCCTGTAGAGAGTATATTTGCCATTTATCGTCTGACCTTTCCATGGATCAAAGCTGGCTTTATTATGTGCAATTCTTCTTCCAACCAACATTTTCATCCTTCAAGTTGTCAAAAAAAACATGTCTATTAGAAAGGCTCACCAGGCCGGGTAGAAGGCTAAAAAGAAGACAGAGAGAAGAAACAGCGTGAACAACAAGAGCTCCCCGATGCACTTGTAAATGCTCCAAGTTTACTCCCCTGGTTTGCTTACTTTGCCATTGTAAGGAGAATAAATGAAAGTCACTTCCCTGTCATCATTCTTCCCTCCCTGAGACAGAATATTCTCCATACATACTGCAGCTGAGCAAATAATTAAAAATGAATAATTTATACAATTAGCTTAGTCTTTTCTCCCATTTATATAACAACTGCCAGAGGATCACAAATTTCTTTTGAATTTATTCGTTAGTTAAGTTTATTTGATACATCTTAATGATCCTACCACTCTGTAGATGGAATGTTAATTTTAAGTAATTATTCATGTTCATTAATATGCACATTGTTTTCTAATGGCTGGTCAAATAAATCAAGTGGTGTCATTTCTATTCTCTGGTTGAATTAATCTGCAGTCACTTCCAGTAGAAGCCTTCATAAATGTGAACACAATGCTCATTTTTTTTGAACAGTCAGGCAGACAAACTTTGAAAATTCTCTTCCGAGTGTATTTGAACTTGGAAACCATGATTTCCCACATATTTACAAACAAATGACCACAGAAGATGGGAGAGCACATCTAGAGTGAATTCAAATGGCTAGCGGGCTGAGGTTTGTTTATCCATATATATTTTTCCAGTTCTTCAAGTGCAGCTAATGCATGCAGGTCTCTGCATCAGGCTGATATATAAAAGACATTATTCCCTCCAAATTCTAGCATCTTCCTTTCTCTAACGCATTCCCAGAAGATAAACAGCATCTTTTTGTACTGCTGATAGGCATTTAGGAGCTTCTGTAGCCAGTTCACAGTACCAAGAGGTATGTAATGAGAAATAAAAATGGCTTTCCATGTGCTCTGCAGCCAGACCACAACGGTTTGCTTTAATGCCAGCTTTTCGTAGACTTCAGCAGGAGCTCAATCTGGTCCTGGCTGCTTTTCGCAGATGGTCACTTTGCCCTGAGAATAAGCGTTTCTCTAGCAGTGGTGTGCAGCCTCTGTCAGGGGCAATCGTGTACCCACATTCACAGGGGCTTGGCTGCCTTTAAGAGACAGCATCTTTCTCCTATGGTATCAGTCCTCCTTAAAAACCCATCTCGTCACGGCACAAAGCTCCTGCCAATGTCATCGCAGCAACAGTGCCTCAAAACCGAAGGGTTAGGGTTTCCTAAAAGCTGAGGCATAATTGCTACCATTTACCCTGTCCATCATGAGAATTTCAAGTGTGATTTTAAATCATTTAGGTACTTAATGTTACTAAAAATACTATATAAAAGCCATTATAATACAATAATACAGCAATAATACAACCAATATAATAAAACCCAGAACTATACCCCCCAAAAACTAGTTTGGTGTGAAATCACTGCTTTCCTGAAAAAAAAGAAAAAGCTCTCAGCTTATTGTTCAGGGGCATTGCATCTTTTGAGAAGAAAATGCAAGAATGTCTTTAACATGTGGCATTTCTTTCGAAACAAGTATTTCATTACAAGACAGTAGACTTTTTAATAGCAGGTGAAAAGCATTACCCATCTAATTCTTATAAAGCCAGTGAGAGGGGCTGCCCATCACTTCTCCGTCACTGTCTGCTCTGCGTCTCACTGTTGGATAGGATTGCTTGCAAGTTTTGGGAAGGTGATTTCTGAGAAAGTCTGGGTTTCTCGCAACCTCAGGGGTGCAGACAGCTTTCACTTCTTTTACTCCTGAGACCTTCTCAGGCATCCCAGGGCGGCTGGAACAGCGTGCATTGAGGAGCCACACGCAGGGAGATGCTGCCCGGGCACGCAGATGTGCGAAGCCTGATGATTTCAGCCCCATGGGTTGACGTGGTTTTAGTGCCACCCACTGCCCAAGGCGACAGGCTTGGTGTCAGAGCCAGGGTTTTAAGCAAGGGCACTGGGGAGCTGAGCTCTCGCCTCGGCTCCAGGTTCCCCTTCCCTATCACTACGCAGCTCTCTGCTGGCTCCGTCCCCATCTTTCCCCTTGGGGAGTCATTCTCTGCAGATTTTCGCTTCGCCACAGACATTACTCACCTGCCCAGCCTTTGTTTTCCCTTCTATCACGCACCACTAAAAATCCGCTCGGTAAAGCACTTCCCCTCTGATTCCACCTCCTCCAGCGGCCGTTCACCGAGCGCTGCCTTACCAAGGGGGTCCAATTTGGCTGGCACGTCTCCCGGGATCAATCACGGTCGATAAGCAGCACAGATTTGCAAGGCTCCTCATTACCTGCTTTGCGAGCCCCACTGCCTAATAGCTGTTTGCCCGTTTTCACATTTTGGCTCATTATTTTTTTTGCATTGGCTGTTGTTAGTGCCAAAGCTCTGCCAAGAAAGGCTTAGTGCTTGCTTAAGCAGCTAAACCAAGTGAGGTTTCTGTGATAATATTCATGTATCGATCGTTTTAGCGCTCTGCTTGGCGGGCGGGACGGAGCAGGAGCGAACCAGCGCAGAGCCAGGACAAGCCCCAGTGTAACCCTCTCACTGTAGGGGAAACATTTGGTGAGCTCAGGGAAAAGTCATTTGGAGTACCAGATATATTTCTTCTTCCATGTATAAAGTGATGTCTGAATATCCATGAGAAGAAAGAGATCCACTTTTTTTTTTTTTACAGTTGTATGAAAATACCACAGTAAATACTCAAATTCGTACAAATGGGTACCTTTGATTCATACACAGACACCAGTCTCACTCTTTGGAAAAGGAAATTGGGATCAATTTAGATACAACTCTTCTGCTTAGTTAAAAACAAAAAATCTAGGAGGCTATTGGGCACAGCGGTAACCTTTCCCCACTGCTTTCACAGAATCACAGAATCACAGCTTTCACACAAGAAGGATGTGCATGGGCAGGGAACACCCGTGCAATGTGCTCAGCCTGCACCTCCTCACCCGGGAGAGGAAGCTTTGCGTTCAGGTAGAGATGAGCATGCACCAGAACACCAGGGTCCTTATTTTTTTCTGAAGAGGGTGCCTGTGCTGAGGGAACAATTGTGGGGTTAGCGGTTCTCTAGATAATGATCCTGAAGGAAGCTTTTAGTGGAATAGATTTCCCGTTATTGTAGAGCACCTCTTCCACTGTTATAATTGTTCCAGATAGACCCAATGCTTTCCATTATGTACCGCTCAGATTGCTTTGATAAACAAAGCATTTGCTCATGTTGATTGTAAGGCGAGAAGGAAACGCACACCCTAATCTAATTTAAAATACGGCCAGGAGGTGGATGCTGATTACCGCGGGGCTATGGCCACTGTCGCATCCGCACAAGCCCCATCGCCGGAGCAGAGAACGGGCGGCTCGGTACCTGCGGCGCTGCGGGAGAGGGGCAGCACCCGCTCCTGCTGCCCTGGGAGCCTCGGGGCTATGGATTTCCCCTCATCTCCCTTCCCCACCCATTAGGAATGCCCTCCCCAGGGTGCTTATGCATACTGCTTATTTCAGCCAGTGAAAGGTGGGATGGGAAGAAGAGATTTGGGTTAAAATGTGAGCACAGGGCAGGAGTCACAGTCTGTGAAAGGAGGCTGTGATTTTAGCAAAGTTAGTCTTGCTTTGAAAAAAACTCGGAGATCTGAAGGATGGAAGAAAAGAAACGGGGAATTGAAGGGGAAGGGGAGAAAAAGAGACAAGCAAGAGAAAGGCAAGGGCAGGTATTATTGAGGAGCAGCACAACCGTTAATGAGAAGTGATAATCCTAACCCCCCAGAGAACCGGGATTCGTGGTCACAGATCAAACCTGTTAGAAATAAAAAGACTCTCACTCTTTGTTCGGCTGCTTTTGTTAAGACAAAGAAGCAGGCGGTCTCGGTTCGTTTCAGGTCTCGTTTCTATCTCCACATCAAAAAGCCACCTACACCAGTGGCCTTTCTGCTACCAGCGTGGGCACAGATGTCAGGAGCTGCAAGATCAGAGAGCCTTCATCTTGCTCCAGGCTCCAGCCGCGCGGTGCTACGATCCCATCTGGCAGGTGGGGAAGGGTGGACAGGCCATGTTCGCCAGCTCGCCCTGCTCAGACCAGGCAGCCCACGCCAGAGCCGGGGTTGAACCACCCAAATGCAAGCCCAGCCCGCTTGCGGCCACCCCTTCTTGGCGATGTATGCTCTGCATCCTCTGTACCCTTTCCTGAAGAAGATAGGGCTGGTCCTCCTCATATTGCAGCAAGGCACCCAGAAAAGGCTCTATTTTGTTGGCTGTCTTTCTGGTGGGTTTTATTTGTGCATGGAGTTTTTGGTTTGGGGTAGCTGGGTGGCTGCAAACACGATGAACTTCTGGTTAAGGGAACCGCCTTTGTTTCCCTTAAGAAATAGGTTTTAAAAACAGTGTGGATAAGATCCCATGAGACCTACTGGCTTGACTGCAAGCCAGATTCAACTCTCAGCTGGTATAAATGGAGAGCAACTCAACTTTTGTCCATGATGCTGCTGCAGACTCCCTCTCAGGCAGCGGGGATCAAAATCTGCTCCTGTTTTTTCCTCAGAGCAAAGTCAAAAGGAGCGCGTGCTCCTTTTGACGCCTCCAAGAAACATATAGTTCCCCCTGTAATCCCATGGCCAGCTACTCCAGACTTAAGCTAGGCACATCTGAAAAACACGGCTCTAAGAGGCCTGGGCTAACAAGCCAGAGATAAGATTACATGCCCATTTGCAGGGAAATGTTAGCTCACTTTGGTGGTGCTCTGAGCCAGCAGACACAACACAGCCGGCTCAGTGCAGCGCTGGACCTGCGCTAGCTGCAGGCAGCTCCAGGAGGCAGGGCAGGTAACCCCTCGATGGGCAAGGCCAGTCTGGGCAATGCCTCCCTGCTTGTGGGGCTGGTGGCCTCAAAGGCAGGCACCCAGTACGGTTATTTCCTTAGTTCAGTTCTCCAGCGGTAGATCTGCATGCCCGCCTCTTGAGCAGAAGCAGCTAGCAAGGCTTGGCTCGGTTCGCCTCTCGCATGGCATCCCCGTGTGCGGCGGAGGATGCTGATGCTCAGGGCAGACGAGGAGATAGGACTAGGAGCACAGCAATACCCATCAGATATGCTTCTTGTCTCTGGTGCCTGCTATCATGGCTGGTTTGAAGATTTACACCAAGAAAAGCAATGGGTTTGGAACTGCAGAAAGGGGATTAGACTGCCAAGTCCATCAGAATAGTAGGGGAGTTATATATGCACATAAACACATGCGCATATATAGGATAAAATCCAAAGCAGTCAAAAATGAATAACTAAGGACTACAGAAAGCTAACAGCAGGAAATTTCTGAAAGCGGGGAAACAAATGTAGGAAATGCTTTGTTATTAGCACGCAGACTCTTTGCCACACAGTTCTTTGCAAGTTCAAATAATAAACGTGTACCTGGAATGGGGATAAATGGAAACATTGCCTGTTCTCGTCTATTCTCTCTGTCAGCTTCATTTCCCAAAGTGCTGACCCGCACGCTGCCTGTGCAGGGCTGAAAGCCTCAACGCCTGCACCGTGTCCCCCAGAGAGGCGAACAGCCCTGGCAGTAGCTCCCAGGCGAAGGATAACTGTGTTATCCTTGCCTGCATCCTCGCAGCTCGCAGGACAGGGCTGGGCCAGGCACGCCACTAGGTCCTGACATCTGCAGCAGCCTTCTTCACGCAACCAGCAAGGCCAGGCTCTCCCGCGCTGGGCAGCCTGGTGCTAGGGCTGTGCTCGGGCAGCCAGCGCAGTGCAGGGGCTCCTGCCCCACGAGCCAGCCGAAGGCTGCGTTAGGGGAGCCAGGCTGTCCCGCCGGCTCTCTTTTGGGCTGCTCAGGAGCAGTGCCGTGGCCCTGCAACAGCATGCTCCGGTTTGTAAGTCCCAGCAGTCATTAAAGCTTTCCTACCTGGCAGTGGTTGCTAGGCAGGAGCTATCCTGGAAGTGCTCCATCGCGGAGGTCCATTAAATGCTGTCCTCAAGCAAGCTGCTTTGAACTGAAGCCTGTGTGAAAACAAAGGGACAAGATCCTTGTTCTCTTCATTAGAGAATGATTCAAGATGCTGATAGAGACCAGCCTTAGTCACTGCCTTCAATTTCCTCAGAGTAGAGAGGAGGTTTGGACAGTAATTTTTAGGGCTAAACAGGGACACTGACTCTTTAAACAGAACAAAAATGCATCCAACATAATGTACAACATTTGAAATAGCAATGCAAAAAGGTCTGACCCCCCCGTGCATCACTTTTTCACCTGAAAAGAGTGTCAGTGTTGAATGACAGTGGTTCGTGTCCATGTAAATGGTAAGGTCCCTATTTGTTCAGATTTTTGTTCAAATTTGGGATTTACTGCAAGAAGAGGAGAGAAGTAAGACAGCTGCTAAGGTCTGAAAGAGGGGGTGAAGCAGAGAAAGCAAGAAAGGGAAGGAAAAGATCATGGGTAGTCTTGAAGGTAAGGACACTTTCTCACTGATAAAAAACATGGCAAGAAGGCTGCATTCATTAAAACGGGTCATTGGGGAAAAAAAAGTGAGGTGAAAAATGTTTTGATAATTGAAATCAAAAGATTTGTGCATGCTCTTTCATCCCAGTTTTCTATCAGCTCAGCCAAGCAGCTTCTGGGCAAGCAGCGTCGCAGCCTGCGCTGGACTTCTGTGGGAGAGGGGAAGAAATATCATGACCACATCATTCTTCAGTATCCAGAACAAGAAGTGTGATGCTCTGCCTGGGCATCAATCATTCTGGAATTTTTTAAAGAAACAGGAATGTCACCTTTCCTCATGCTCCCTCCCAGCTGCGTTCCACCTACTCCTGCTAAGGCTGCTGTGGAAGCTGCTGAAGGTCTTTATGAAATGTTCTAAAAAAAATTTTATTTAACCAGAAACACAGTTTCAGAGCCTTATCTTTGAGAGTGAAAAGCAGTGTTTGATTTTGGGTCAGTCTTAAATGATGTCTATCTCTCTATTGTATTATAATCATATAGTATATATTACTTTATTAGATTCCCCCACAAACAGCTTTTCACCAGGAAAAAATGACGTCCTCGTCCTTCCTTTGATTCCTGTGCAACAATCCTGCTGGCAATAGCAGGCGATTCACTAGGATGGTAGCATCCTGGATGTATATCTCAGCTTGTGAACCATTTACCCTTTGAAATCTCAGTTCTGCACCCTCTGGACATAGCTGACACCCCAGCCTAACTAACACACAAGAGGAACAGTGGCTGCCTGCAGTCGTAGGTGCATTTGCCCACGTGGAGCTGTGGGCTTGGTTCTGGTACCCCAAAAAAGAGTTGACGTTTTCCCCCCAGTCCTCACAGCAGGGTTGCAGCGGGGTGCTTCTTACTGACTGATGTTCTCAGCAGGGGTCTTTTTTTCAAGGTCCTCTCCTGGGTGCTGAGCAAGTCTCTACAGGTGACATGCCACTGAAGACCCATGGGCTGCTGGAAAAGCCTTACAGAGGAGCCAGGGGGATTTTAGAGCTAGAGCCGAGCGTTTGCTCCCCTTTCTGGGGCTGCAGTCCTGCCCTTCCCTGGTGACAAACGTTGCCTGTGAGAGGAAACCGGTACGCGAGAAATCATTGGATAGCAAAACAAATGTTAATTGTGTAAGCTAACAAAGCCTCAGCGCACAGAGCTGTCACAGACTGCTGCTGATTTTCCCTGCTGCTACATCTCGCTCCTTTTTGCTGCTAGACCTTCCCATAAGAAGAGTTCAGCTACTTACAGATGTCGAAATTTGCCAGGGTTTTCATCTTTTCTGCTGTGCCCGAGGGGCCAGTGGCAAAGGAGGCTGACAGTGCTTTCATCCAGCTTTAACGCCAAGTGGAACAGCAGTGTTCTGCCAAAGATGCTAAAAGGGGGAGTCAAGTCATCACAGCACGTAATTTCTCACTCAGCTTCCTCATGCTTCCCTTTTTTTCCCCTCTGGACAAGCTACTTAACAGCAGTCATCGTTAGTTTCCTTGTTTTTGTGTTAGAGACAGAAATATCTGTGCCACGTTTCCATGCCTACTCATGTTTACAGAGTTGGTTCTGAAATCCTGAGATGAAAAATCAAAGGGAAGGGTTGCTGATACGGCAACAGCAAAGCAGCCCACCTTCTGTCCCCCCGCTTTGCCCCGAGTCCTATCTCCCAGGAGGACAATTGTTCAGAAAGGGAGGTCAACACAAACCTAAGGACAAGCTAACCGAAGAGTTTGTATTTCTTACAGTCCTTAATGATGTTCAATGAAGATGAAATTGTTACCATGGGAACTAGTTTAACAAAGGTGTGATATGTGCTATTTCCAAGGGTCAGACAAGGCTCCTGCCTCTACCGGCAAAGTTTGTTAGAGGAAGGGATGACTTTACAATGGCTTCACGGGTCAAACAGCTGTCTGAAAATCTACAGTCCAGTAATTAGATGTTTGCCTGACGTCACTCAGATAGGACATCCACTGTTCCCAGCTCCTTCCATTTTAAGTAATCAGTATAAATTTAAGATAAAGTTAGCTGATGGCTCTCCAGGAAACACTGGAATTGAATATAGCATGAAACCAAACCTGCGAAATCAATTATTTCCTATTTCTTTGCTGTAGGCTGTTTCAGAACAGAAAAGATATGATGTGAACATTCAAGATGTAGTTCATCACTTTTGCTAGATACTGAGCAAACAGAACATTCTGTATTTTAGGGGTTTGACTGTGAACCTGCTCTCGTTGTAAAAAGACATATTTCCGTGGAGCGTGCTTCTGAATTCCATCCAGAGTTTATAGCAGGCAATTTATTCTTCATAGAAAATAATTCCTTTTATATTCTATTCCCATTCTATTCTTCCTAGAATTATATTAACTCAAATATCATTAAGACAGAGAGAGAGAGGAGTCCTTTGGCAGTCAAGATTGAGAGATTTCCTCGGGCACTCCAACACCAGCAGGGGCTACAAGACCAAAGCAGCGGCATGATCCCCTGGTGCACCAAAGTGAGCGCAGCCCTGCAGGAAGCCTACAGGGGTAGAGGGCTGCTACATGCAAGTTGCGTAGGTATGTTATGCCTGGGGATGGGCTGCTTTGGAAAGAACAGCTTGCTGAGAAAAGGAGACAGAGGAGACAAATTTGAAAGTCTAGAAAATGGGACCTACAAGGAGAAATTGAAGGATGTGTGGTGGTTTGGCCAAAGAAGAGAGCATGGAGGAGTGATGTAGGAAGGGTCTTCAGATACTACACGGGTAGATATAAGCAGGAAGGGGCTATTTCATTGGGAGGGGGTTGAGAGAAGGATGAGGAGTAATGGGTTTAAATTACAAGTGGCAAAATTTAGATTTGGCTTTAGGGGTGGGATTCATCTAAGCAAATGTAGACTCTGACCATGTAAATACACCACCTAGGCTTCCTACATATCAGTGGAAATAAACAGTCTCTTAGGGAGCACAGATCATCTCATCCTAAAATAGACATCTAGGAGAGCGCTTCCACAGCCCCTCACGCTCTTCATCCAAAGTGATGCAAACCGGCCTCCTGCACCCCGCACTTCCAAGCTGGTCCCTGCTTTAACATTCAAGTTGGTGAATCTGCCATGCGGGACTCCGTGCTGGGGGCTGCTAACCCCGCTTGTCCTAATTTGCTAAGATAAAGAGCACGGTGAGCTGCTACATCCAATTAGTGCCGTGACCGCAAGCTTGTATTTAGCAGTTGTAGCACATCACTGTGAGCACTAATGGCTGTGTTAGGAAGGCTGCACGCTTATGCCGAGCACAGACGTCCCTGTTTCCTGCCATCAGGTGGTGGGAATCAGCTCTGGGTCATGCTGCCTATGCATCTTTTCAGGAGGACAAGGGGGAGAAAGGAAGAGGGAACGTCACCCTGGTGAAAGACAGGTTTTTCTCTTGCAGTTCAAGCTGACTGCATGGCACAGGTGCCTGTATGGCATCATGGTTTTGGAGATGTGGAGAACTGGCATGTCATGACCATGTTTTATACAATACCATGCAAAAATGTAGCTTAGGTTGTCAGAGGGTTATAAATTAAGTGACTGAATTGCTCAAAACAATACCTTCCCTTCATCATATTTAGTTCTGAGACACAAACACTCCTTTTCTTTTTCGTGTAATTCTTTATTCAACTATTGCCCATGTGAAAAGCCAGCAGCAAAATTTTGTTCCTGCAGTGAGCTCACAGACACACACACACACATATCTGCTCCTTGTTTCTATTCCTTTGATAACGTCTGTAACAAAAATGCTGGGATGCTTGTAAAGGCTAATGCCAGACAGTAATAAGGGTGCACATTTGTACATTATTGTTGTCTTTAGAGAAAGAAGTAAATTGCAACAGCTGTATCATGAGGAAAGAAAAAATCTCTCTGGCCACAACAAATGGAAATCACTGCCCTGTGCACACTTCTGCTCTAAACCACAGAACTCAAAAGGGCTAAAGGTCAGTTTTAATGATCTCTTGATGAAATGTAACGAAGGATACTTTTACCGGCCAAGAAAATTCAACCCCATAGCACCCTTTACTTACAGAAGCATGCTGAACATTGAACCACGGACAAACCAACCTGCCTTTGAAACTCTGGGAAGCTTCTGTATATTTTATCAGATACAATAAATAAATACCAACCAAAGAAGCAAGGAAACAGGCAGGATCGGTACACAGGAATCAGGTCAGCACATTGCTACTTGTAAAACACAGCTGACGTAGGTTACAACACCAGCAGAAGCATTAAATCAATACATGAGAAGATGAGGTGCTATCAGGAGGCAAGCAGCTCTAGAAAACTTCTGGTTTAATTGTATTTCTGCACCTCTGTAAACTATTAGAGGTGAGTAAACATGCCAGCATAGAAGCCTAATGATAACTTACTCCAGTGCTTCTGTAACGCTTTCCATCTTCACAATGCAGCCCATCTGAGACACGTAGGTAAACATTAACCCTGCTCCACAGCTGACTTATTTATAAGCTATCAGTAGGCAGGCCATGCTGGTGGGCTGTAGAGACAAATTCATAGCTCAGCCATGGGGAGTCGCTCGGTCTGTCTGTACCTGGGAGCCATTTCGTGCTGCCAATAGTCCTTCTTCAGCCTGCGGGCAGAATTTCGCTGCCGGCAGGCTCCTGCGGCAGGAGGATAAGGGATCGCTGTCTGCAGGAGCCCCACCAGCCTCCTCTCCGGAGGATTTCCCAGCCAGAGCTGCCTCCCAGCCTGCCCCAGGCTGCTTGGGTCTGGTCTGCAGGGCCAGTTTGTCCCTCGGCTTCTTAGCAATTGCTAGAGACAGCCAGCACCACTTCATTTCACCTTTGGAAGAGCTTTCTTGTCTTTGCCTGAGAAAAAAAAGGTCCTGATCTCATCTTCCCTTGTGTAAATCATGAGAAATGATGCTGAAACCACTGGGGTGACTGCATTAGGGCCAGAGTGGTTACAAGGGAATCAATTCCTTATTATTTATTGATCACTCAGAGGATCCCATTCTTGCTGTGCTACAGAGTCAACCAGAGAAGAAAGGACATTTCATTAAAGAAATAAATGTTTGGTGCGGACTGTTCTAGAGGCTGAGACCGCGTAACAGACGATTTATGGCCACGTTTAACATCTTTCCTGGTAGGCTAATAGCACCGTAACACACTTACAACATCTATCATTTCCTAACTCACTATAAACCATTAAAAAGTGGGTCCCTAAAGACAAATAGGCGATACCTTCTGGACACCGGCTTATTGGCATAACCAACCATGCTGTTCTGGCAGGACACAGCTCTGCTTCCAGTAGGGGAACTGCCGGCACTGTGATTTGGTTGGCAGGCAAAAGCACAGACACACTGAGGTAATAAAACTGATTTGGGTAAGCCTACTCAGCCTGTGTGTACTTAGATGTTAACGGCGCTTTATGGCACTGTGCATTAATGGGATGGCTGGTGAATGTGCATTTGCATTCCATTTCTGCTATCTGACTTGCCAGTGAGTCATTCTTGTTCATTGTACGGGCCAGTATTTGATAGCGTCATTAGGCAGTGTGATTATATCATAAATCATGTTGCTGCTAAAGCAAGTCCCCAACTCTGTAGAACAAACATGGATGTGCCCCATAAAATCTGTATGTCTGTGAGTCTCCGTGTTCCCCAAGTACAGGTTATATTTGGTCCTATTCTCCTCTGGTGTACTTTAAGAGAAATCATGCACTTTAGTTGTAGTGGCCTGCCTAAACTTTGTATTTGTTCCTTTTAACATTGTGAATTATTTACACCCAAAATGAATCACTATGGAGAGTCTTGATGAGGTTGAGTAGAGAACAGCTATTTGGACTAAAGGAACAAATCCTTCCATCTTCAGGTTTCCCATCTGAAAAGCTTATTTGAGCCCCCAGAGTCAGGTCGGGGACCTGGTGCGACCAGGAAGCCAGTCTTTATAAAAGGTGGTGAAGGATGCCGTTGGAGATCAAGCACGGTCAGACAGAGCGGTCAGGGATGAAATCGTGGGATGGAGAAGCAGGTGGGAGCCAAGGGGCGCAGAGGCCGGAGCAGCACGCAGCACCAAAAAGCAGGAAGCAAACCAATGACCGGGAGCAAAGACCTGGAGCACAACGGCAGCCCAGAGCTGTGCCAAGCGGACAAGCAAAGTGAAGCCCACCCAGGCTGAAAGGCAGCCCCCAAGGACAATCTGGGGCTCGGGGACCGACTGCAGCCCAGCTGCCTGGGACCCACAGGACCCCGTTTTTTTGGCTAGTCGAAGTTCTTTGGAGCAAGAGGAGCAGTGAGCAGACCAGCACGGCATCGGTCTGGTACGGGGTGAGCTGGAAGGGTGCAGCAGAGCTGAAACCTCTGGAGTTGTTCAGTGACTGTGGCAAGTGTGGTACCAAGTGATGGGTATGCTGCTGGGGCCGTGGCCTTAGATGTAGGCTCGTGCCCGTCAGAACGGGCTAGCTGAGCTCCGTAAAAAGGGGTACTCGTGCGAGCTTTTGCAAAGCCTGTAGTAATATCACACACTGCCTGTAGCCTCTAAGTTCTGGTCAGAGAGCAGGTCTGTGCAAACCATGTTGCCATCCAGATATTTTGTTGTTCATCACAGAGACCAAATTTTCACCAGAACTCTCTCCAGTTATTATTCAAACACACACTTTTACTATAAGTCTCATCCTTTTTTTTTATTATTTTTTTGCATTAAGTATGCAGATGGTAATCTGATTACAACTTTGGCCTTTAGGACAAGGCGTAGCTTGTTTTTTAAATGCCATTTTCTGTATTTTGTACATATAAGCATAACCTTATTAGACACAATGCCTGGTTATTAATGACACGAAGCACAAATATCTGTTACAGAGACCATAACCAACTGCACTGCTGAATTAAAATGCCAGTCTTATTAGTGCTAATTACTCAGACCTTTGGGCACGAGCAACTCTCACGTAAGTAACTGCGTTAGAGTGAAGTTGCAGTATTGGCCAGGAATGGATTGTCCTGTGAGGACAACAACAGCAGCTGCTTTATTTTGTCATCTTCTAACAGGAGCTTGGAGAGAAGAAAATTCAGGATACACAATGAGATACATGACAGGAGCATACCCTTATTCAAAACCATTATGCACAGAGTATTCTGATACACGGGTCAGTGAAAAGAGGGAACTGTAGTGTTGTGGTGGGGGCTAGAACCCAAATAGCCAACGGGGAAAAATAAACTTAGGGGAGGAAGTGTGAAACCTTGAAAATGCAAGAAACTTGGAGTATTCAAACTGGCAATGTCAACACAATTGCCCTTCAGCCATTACTTGTGGATTCCATTAAGGTGCAAACTTAATTCAGTTGCTTGACCTTAAGGTGCGAACAACTGCAGAAAATCTTACTTGATCGAAATGCTTTCTAAAAATTCTGGCTGCCACTAGTAGCTACCATAATGAAGACTTTGCTAAACGACCTTGTTTTAGTGATTGACATTTGTTAAACATCTATGGAGCTCCCCGGGCAGCTACCTTCAAGAGTAGAGAAGAGCAAAAGCCAAGAAGCATTACTGAGCACACTGAAAGCGACGCCAGCCAGATTAGCTCTCGATGCCTCTTTAGACCAGTCCGAGCACACGGTGATTTTTACCTTTGCTCACAACAACAGCCAAGCTAGCAGAACAGCGACGTGGGAGCTGCCACCAGTGAGCAACCACAAGAGGAAAGCAGCTTCTCAGATTCGCCCCAGCTGTTTGCTCCACGGATGTGGTGTGACCACGGCTGCAGGGTTTTGCCTCCCAAGTGGTGTAGAGGCTACCTTGCAACCGCGATGGTGACTCCTGCCCCTGGCCTGCCCTCTCCAGAGGTGCCAGGGAGATGATTTGGCTATTTCAGCTCAGTCTGGTCAACCGGCACGTGCTGTGGTGCTGGGGTAAGTGAACAAGTGGTATTTATGGAAAGCTGCGCTGCTGTGCCGTACTTTCCATCAGAAGTGCTCCTCACGCGATCTGTTCTTTCAGGTTCTCTAAGTAATGCAAAATCCTACAGCAGTTTAGAAACTTACACCTGTCAACACATTTATTTATTAAATTCATCAAATGCTAACAATGATGAAAGCTTAAATTAAAAACAGAGGAGCTGATATGTCCTCCTTTCCTTATGCTGTGTCCAGACTGTCACTGCTCAGTGCTTTGTAACTGATGAATAAAGATCCATTTCTTAAAATCATTGCAGCACACATGGATTTAATTCTTCTGTGAAGTCACGTGTTCCATGCTTTACAACAGGCAGTGTTAGGAAACCTTCAGCACCCTCTGTTCATGTGCTAGCTCCAGACCTAGAAGGACTAGCACTGCCTGTAGCAATGCTCATGTATTACATTGCTGCCTTGATAGCCACAACCATAAGCACGCTGAGCAAAAACAGGCAGTATGGCAGCTGTAGGAAAGAAAGGGAAGGAAATGAAGATGAGCCAAGGGAGAAAACATCTGGGGCTTTTTTAACCCTAATACTCAAGACAGCCTTATGGATAGATAAAGTATGCTTCTATCATTGAGGAACTCAGAATTGCAGTTTGAAAATATTTTATGCTCATTCTCATGAATATTTTGTTTTATCATGAATGTGGGATTGGAAGAAATTAAGAAGTAGCTAAGCATAACTATTATTTGCCAAGTAATAACAGACAACATATGCTTGGGAACTTGCTGTGAATGCTTTCTGTTGCTACAGCCAACCTGTAGTCTTCCACACCGAGGATTTTGGTATTTTAAATATATCACAGATGTGTTAACTCTTTCGCTTTTTCCAGCTTATCAGCTCTCTGAATATCATTGTTAGAGTGATTTAACCGGGATTTTAAGCATTTTTTTTGGTCAGAAATGTCACTAACGTCTATGTTATTCATCAGCATAGGTTTTTACTACCTTTTTTTATATATATATAACAGAAGAAAGACAGCAAGAGACAACTTGATAGCCATGAAGATACTAAAAATAGTGCAGTTATCAACTGAATCATAGACAATCTGATGAAATTAATTTGGAAATTTTCAAATAGTGATCATATTCCTATCACTATGATAAAAGACCTTCCAATTACAGTTACACTGGGGTTGTTCTCATGGCAATCAGCAGGAGTTGCATGCACAGCAACGGCTCTTGGTTTTATTTTTAAAGAACTAGTTCACTCAGAGTTTATGCTTCAGGGTTTTTGTTTTTCTTACACTGGCAAAGCCACTGATGTCTGCTTCACTGTGCTCTGCACATGTAGGAAAACAGATTAGCCAGTGTTGTTTTCTTTCTGTACTTCGTCCGTGGGCGGAGAGTAAATCTCTGTGACCCATTCCACCCACGGTACTTCAGTTAGCATTGGGCAGCACCATTATCAATCTCACTGTCTGAATTCAGGGAACTCTAAATTGTCACAGGCATGAAATATCCCAGACGTAGGAGGAAAATGAGAGTTGCCTTCTTCTGTCTCAACTCAGCATGGGCTGGTGCCTGTAAGTGTTATGACGGCAATCTCATGGGGAGAGGATATGAGTCTCCATTTCAGAACTGCAGATAAATAAGTGACATTTTGGAGAATGACTTTTGTCATGGGCAATCCACGATCACCCTGGGGTAGCTAGAGCAAAGCATATGGAGTTACATTTTATGTACATGGCAAAGGAGCATTCCCAAGGTAATATCTCTAACAATTCATAGTCAAACTCTGAAAAAAATAATAAAGCAGACCAAAAAGGCCTGGAAAACTCTCTGTGTACATTAAAGACATCAGTACATAGAATCATAGAATCATTTAGGTTGGAAAAGACCTTCAAGATCACCCAGTCCAACCATCAACCTGACCTACCGAGTCCCACCACTAAACCATGTCCCTTAGTGCTACATCCACACGTCTCTTAAATACCTCCAGGGATGGGGACTCCACCAGTTCCCTGGGCAGCCCATTCCAATGCCTGACCACCCTCTCCATGAAGAAATTCTTCAAAATGCCCAATCTAAACCTCACCTGGCACAACCTCAGAACATTGCCTTGCATCCTATCACTTGTCACCTAAGAAAAGAGGCTGACACCCTCCTCATTGCAACCTCCCTTCAGGTAGTTGTAGACAGCGATGAGGTCTCCCTTCACCCTCCTCTTCTCCAGACTAAACAACCCCATTTCCCTCAGTCAATCCTCTTAAGTCTCATTTTTTAGTCCTTTCACCAGCTTTGTTGCTCTTCTCTGCAAATGCTCGAGCAAGTCACTATCCTTGTAGTGAGGGGCCCAAAACTAACACTCAAGTACTCAAGGTGCAGTCTCACCAGCACTGGGTATAGAGGGACAATCACTTCCCTAGCCCTGCTGGCCACATGATTTCTGATAGAAACCAGGATGGCTGGAATGAGAAGTCTGCTGGCCATGGTCCTCTCCAGAAACTGTGACCAATACAGGTGTATTAGTTCTTTTGAGAAAGTGCTGCTTGCATGGACCTGATGTAAATTTATTCACAGTAATATCCACTGTAATTGTTTTTCCAGGAGAGAGGGAAAGGTCATGCATGGCTGGAGAAGAGCGTAGAGGAATAAGGCCTCTGTCTTCATGTTCCTAGCCCCTAGATGATCCTACAGCTAGAGAGTGGGGATTGGGGCACTGTGGGAAATCCCCATCTCAGGGAAAAGATAGGCTACTGCAAGGCTGCATTGGGCACACCATGAGGTATCGTACCGCAAAAGTGAGTTTCTCCAGGTTAAGAAAACGATGTGACCTGACATTGTTAAGTGTTTTACATGTCCTGGAGGAAATGTAAAAATCTCAAGAATTCATAGTGTGTGTTGCCTGAAGAAAGTTGTTTCCAGTTTCCATTTAGAAGCCGCTACATTGCTGGCATAATTAGGCACAGCTCACATTCCCCAGAGAAAATGTGATGAAACAAGTAGTGCAAGAAAAGAAATGAAATAGCCCCATGATTACATCTCCACCAGCTACCTCCACACCAATTTTTTCATATATTCACCTCCTAGAAAGTATTTCTACACCTTGGGGGATTCTTTCATATACTTTTGGATTAATGAGAATCTCTTCCAGTAACATTCATCACTTAGTAATGATTTGTTTTTAATATATCAGCTCACAGCAGCACCTTTCAATGGGAAAAGCATTTCCAGAGTACAGCTATTGCTTGGTTAAATTGTGGACAAAATTGTGTGGAATGCCTTAATTTAACAACTTGAGGCTAAAACCATGCCCTTTAGTGAGAAAAAGAACAGAGGAAGAATAAAATCGTGTTCATGTTTTGCATTTTTATTGGGCTTCCCATGCTCAAAATGCCATATGGGATTTAGCTCACTAATCTTTTCACTACCAGTATGAGAAGGGTAAATATTGTTTCCTCTACAGATAGAGAAACAGAGACACAGACAGACTTGCTGCTTTCAGAAGGCTTGAGCACTCACAGGCTCCAGCGTGAACTGTGTGTATTTATCATCTCATAAAAGGAGGGCTGCAGCGAGTTGTCCTGTCCACTGAGCCATTTACCAGTGAAGCCCGAATGCTACTAGACCAGCACTTGAAAAATCTCCCAGTGCCCTCTGCTTGTACAACTCTTCCATGTGGCATCATACAGGCACGAGCCTTCCATTTTGCAGGATTCAATCTTAAACTGAAAAGTAATGCTCTTGACCCTGCACTTACATACCGGAGCTGAGTGCAATTTTTCCTGCTGGTCCATTTCCAAGTGAGATCACTGCTCCTCTGGCTGTGCAGAGCTTCCCCAGGGTGGGAGATGCCTACCCTTGGCTAGAGCAGAGAGCAGAATGAGACGCGTCCTGTCATTGCACTTAAGGGGAGGTGGGAAAGGTGGCATGTGGCTCCCATGCTTCATCAGAAAGGGTTTTTGGCAAGGGTGTGAGTGAGGGGTTACTCAGAGACAGGAGTTTGAGGAACTAATATGGAAGGAAACTCTTCGTATGGGGTCCACTTCTCATCTACCTGAGGAAGACAAAACAAATAGTGTCTGGGACAGAAGTGTGGAAGGAGTCCTGAGACCTCCTTGCCCAATGGCTGTTGAGAGAGACAACTTAGCACTTCGGTTTTGCCCTGAACACAAGGTTTCCCATTTGTCTTTGGCTTGTAGCTGTTACAGACCAAAGACATGAGATGTATGGTTTGAATGGGTGAGAAGGAGAGAAGAAAAGCAGAAGAAATCGACAGTGCAGTTTCCTGGAATGTTTTTTATAGCTTGATAATATAAGACATACTTGTGGGAAAGACAGGTGAGAAATCAGAAGCCAGAAAATGTTGAGAAAGATATAAACATGCTAGGGAAAGAGAGAAGGGAAGAGGGAGGTAGTAAATAAGAAGGAGCAAATCTTAAGAATGATTAATTTTCACTGACAGAAGAAAAAGTGGAGTGAAGCTTGGGAGACAATGACTATAGGGACAAGAAATGAAGACTAAGTAAGCAGTCTTTAAAATATATGAGTGAGAAGATACTGGCGATATAGATCATCAATATGCTATAAACAGCATACCAGCACGTCAACAGCAGTGGTCCAGCCTGGGAAATACAGTCACACCAGCATTACTTCAGTTCAGCTGAAAAGCTTTAATACAATTCTGGTGAACATTCTTTTGCTGGACAATGAGAAACATATATCTGACATGGATCAAAGCAAGATATGATGGAAGAAACATATACATTCAATAAAAACGGTATTTAGCATGTTTTCCATATAACCTCAAAGAATATCTGAAGAAAATTAGAGTACATGCAAGAGAGTGCCTTGCCATTTTGTTGTGTGCTTTCCAGCAATATGTAGAGTGATTTCTTTCCTCTTTTTACTTATGGCATAGTGGTTCCACTCCTAATTTTTCTTTAGTCTCCCATTTCTTCCCAGGCTCCTATTTTCTTTCACCATCATTTCGGGCCAAAATGGCAGTCAATTATTCAGACAAAGAACTGAAAATTTTGATAGAATATGAAGTATGGAATCAAGTTCTTAATTCATCTTATGTCACCTTTCTTTTTTTGCTCCCAATCACTGTCTCTTTCCCATTTGGTATTTCTCAACTTCTTTGCAGAATGTGCTGGCACATTTACTCTTTTTTTTTTTTTATGCTTCTTCTATTTCTTTTTTTTTCCTTTATTCTTCAATGTTCTTCTGTATCTCCATTTTAACCACTTCATGTTGCTTAGCAACTCCCAGAATGACACCAGCAAGGTAAGGTCCCACTGCTTCTAGCAAGTGTCACCTTACAAGGAACAAAAACATAATTTAACTTCACACTCCCCGTGAATGCACTTGTTCAGAACAGCATTGATCTAGAATTTGTTTCATTAATCGGGTGTTTTCCTTTGAAAGCCAAGAACAAGTCAAACTCAGAGAAACACAGAGAGTTTCACAGGATATTTGGATCTTCCAGTTTTGCTTTGACATTGGTAACTTGTTGAGACAATAACAAAGCTAAAATAAGAGGTAAGGTTTCAGAGCCTGGCTGTCCCAACACGCAGATCCACAGACTCCTCTGGTTGTTATATTGATGATCAAGCTCCTGGATGATGTTTGGATTGTGAGATTTAGTCTGGACACAAATCTAATTAAACACAATACAGACATTTCTTGTAAACATCTTTAATATCCCAAATTTTATTCCAGGCTGCATTCTCCCTTGGCATAATAGAATAGAAACAGAACAAACAGGCTAAGCTACATTTTTTAAAATCTGCAATTGTTTCAAACATCTTATTTAACCAGAACTATTACGAAACGGGACGAGAAACGTAGTTCTTCATCTGTCACAAGTTGTGACTGATTCCTAATCACAGAAGAGAATGCTGTAATTAGAACACGACCACAAAAATAGGAGTAAAAAAATATCTTTTTTCCCACAAAATCACTTTTGCAAGGTAAAACTCATCTGCACTTCTGATCTTCCTTGAAATGTTCTAGTTTTGAGGTAAAAATGGAAAACAATATTTTTGTTTTAAAGTATGCTTTTAAACATCAGTTATTGGTTTAAAAGATTTTTTATGTTTTGAAATCTGAATACATTTGGGATTTGATGTTTATACATCTCCCCATAATCATTAAAATTCTTTTTTTGAAACATCAAGGACTTTCCCTGAAATATGTTGAAAGAAAGTGACATTTATTCAGTAAAATCCTGTGAAAAATAACTGGTATTTTCAAATCAGCTTCAGAAAGAAGCTAATTTCCAAACTAGCAAAGCTCTACACTGTACCGAGAAATCCTGGCCTTGGACTTACAAACTATGTGTATAAAAACAGACAGGAACAACAAGGCACTCCCTACTCTTATATCTAGATACATATCTTTAAAATAGATTCTCTGATCTTCTGATCTTTAGTCATAGAAAACTTCAATTAACTTAACTATTTGATTTCACTGGGCTTTTGTTCAGCCCCTGGTATCATGTAATGTCAGCCCTGGAGACACTTTTATTCAGCAAGCTGAGGTCACAATGAATAATACTTACTCGGGCAAGTAAGGCATTTAATTAAATTTTTTAGGGCCTGGTTCGGAATCCCTTACTCATACTGAGTAATATTTACTGCACAAATAGTACTGTTGTTGCAGTGTGTATTAATCATCGAAAGCACTGATGAACTGAGCCCCGAATAAATGACAATTCTCATGTTTACCCAAGTATGGTGATTTTGCCCCAAATATCCACATACATCCTGACATATAGAAACTGCTCTTGATTACTAATAGCCTATTGAATTGTAATATACTCACATAATACACAATTACTTTTGTACTGTACTATACTACATTTTTATATTTTTATTATGGGAATGCACGTGGAACCAAATTACAGCAAAACTGTATCCATGCTAAAACCGCATATTCATCTGTATGCTTCTGCATCTAATATATCTATAAAACATAACTAAGCAAATATGTGAGAAAGAGAAATCCAATTCTGAGGTCCGAATATGGAGCAAAAAATTGTAGCAGTCTAACAGCAGTATACAAGCCTAGCACCTTCTAATGCTGAAGCTCTCTCTGGAGGGAGTTTCTGGTTCTTGGAATGAAGAAAAAAAAAAAAAAAAAAACTAATATAGTTGAATTACATAAAAGGAAATTGAGAAATTACCTCTGTTTCTAGGTATCCTTTGCTTTCCAACAAGCAAGCGTATGTAAATAAAGCCAGGATAACTTAGCAGGGAACATGATCAAACAAATAGTTAGCAAAGGAAAACCAGTATTACTTGTTCAGTATTATATGTTTCTCACCACCTTTTTTCCCCCTTTTGTTTTGACCTTCCTTTGTACACAGTAAGTCCTCATGTACATACGTATGTATACATATATACATATATGCCCTCCCTGAGTATATCAAGGAGTATATATGGATGACTAATCCTGTTCTGATGCTGACCCTGCTACCAACTGGTTTTAAAAATAAATCCAAAGGAACAAAAATGGCTCAGAATCACCCCCCATAAAGAGACAATAAAACTGCACTGCCAGTGAAAGAGAAAATAAATATAGACACTTCGGTGTCTGGAGTCAGAGTCCAAAACTGGTTGGCATGGAGTTGTATCATTTTACATCACTCTGGGCTTGAATCTTCCAGGATTAATTTAGCCCAAATTCCTATGGATGCGGGGGAAAGCTGTGCGAGAAGGGACACAACCTTTTGTTACCCCAAATTATCGGTTACATAGAGTCGCAGCAGCAGCCACGGCTTGGGAAGCAGGGTTACTGACGCTAGAGCAGATGTAATGGTGCCCGAAGAAAGCAGACAGTCTGCGCAGTGCATTTCCACAAGGACCACTCCAGCCTGTGGCAGCTGGTGGTCACTTCCCTGTTCACTTGCGCCCATGGGTGGCCACCGAGAATCCAGAACAGCTGCGGGTACCAAACCGTGCAACTCTCTTCCTCACAGCAGAAACCCTGTTGTCACCTCACCGAAACATGAGGGCTGGGAGACGCCAGGCTAAACCCTGTACAGGAGGTAGCCTCTGTGCCCTCCACTGTGCCCTGAAGTCCTCTCTATGGGGCAGAAATGCTGACTGTCCTCTCTCTGTGAAAGGGACGCGCTCACCCCTTCTGCAATCTACGCAAACACCTTTCTTTAACCGGGAAGTGCTCTTTGCACTTTGCATCTGAGATTAGTACTCCCTGAACACCTTGCAGTTTTTGTATTCTGGACAAGATTTGCCTTTTTTTTTTTTTTCCTTTAGCAGCAAAATATCGTGAATATGGCATTGCCTATTTACACAGTTTGTATTCAAGCTGATATTGGTAGAAGTTCAAAGACACACTCCAAACCATGTTGTACCAGAGACAGCAACATCATTCCCTTGCTTATGCTGGTGCAATCCTGAAAAAAAAAACAACAGCACATCACTGGTGAAACTAGGGTAAGCAAGAAAAAGATTACAACCCTCAGGCGCCCTGGTCCATAGTGAGTACTATGCACTGCACACTACAGAGGCAGCAAAACTTAGCAGAAGTTGTTAACTCTCTGCCTAAATGCACCTCATTAACAAGAAATGCTTTCCTGGCATGGCAACCCTTCTGAGGGTTATCTCATATGCAGAGCATCTATCTTTCGGGAAGCTGTTAACATCACCCTTATGTTCTCTCGGTAGCCTTGCCTTTCAGTATGAAAAGGCTTCCCTCTCACACAGGGCATCGTAGGCAAATAATCGCTCTCTAGCATGTTGCGTTTCTGTGCAAAACAATTCTCACGAGGCGGAAATAACAATCTGCTTTTCACATCACGGAAAGAAAAGCAGGGCTCCACAAGCGAAGCATATAGGGTAACGTGCCCTTCAGATCAACAGGTCAAATGCACATTTCTTGTGGTGACTGGACCCTCTCCTTCCCCAAAACAACCCAATTTACTCAAGTGACATGTCCATTACGAACACTGGGAGAAAAAGTGGATGTAGAGGTAGCCCAGTAACATGGAAGATTTTAAAATCTTGATTTAATTTATTTATGCTGTTTATCAATCTGTTTCTGTCTGTGTTTTCTTCCAGATAGCACACACATAGCGCATGCACTTTTTTTATTTTGTTCTCGATTAAAAAAAATAGGAAAAAAGTCCTCGAGCTACAGAATCCTAAAAATTTAATCCTTCCAGACTTTTCATCCAGTCATTTCCACCAAAACATGAGGAAGAAAACAACATTACAAATACATCAAATTAGCTTCCAAGTGAGTTCATGTGTTCCTAACAAATTAAATACATTGATGTTGACAAAGGAATGAGAATTCGTCTTGCAAACCTTTCTCACTTAGCTTACATTTTGGTTTCCGAAACTTCAGCTGGACTAACCATGTCTAAGGCAAATGAAACAATTTCTTATAAGGCTAAAGAGTTGCAAGTATACACCAAATGATATCTCAGGCTATGCAACAGTCTGCTTGGACAGGAAAGAAGAAATCTTGCAAACCTTTCTTTCTTGCACACTTGCACAGTGGCAGCTGTAATCTAGCTGTGGACCTGCAGTTCCTCCCCTCTCTCCACCCCACAGGCAACCTGTGGACTGGTAGATGAAGAAGAGGTACAGTATTACCTTGCCTTCAACAAATACACTGGTCTGAGCTGTTTTTAAGGAACGTACATGTGGAAGTCAGAGACTCGCCACTGTGCTGCTTTTAATACGTCTCAAAGAGCGGGCCTGATCTTTCCAAGACTGAAACCACCCGACCACAAACCGATGAGAAAGCCATAGTCCTGGAGCAGTGCTAAGCAAATCCCCTTGGAGGATCTCCAGTGCAGACACGTTCTCCACCCCACCCCACCCCACCTCACCCTATCCTGATGTAGGTACATAGACCTAAATCTACTGCAAGGATCGGACAAGCACCACTCAGGAAGGGTCTGGGATTCCCCTTTTCCACCACCAACCCCAGTAACGTCCTCTCGCAGGGGAAGATGAGCTTCGTGGCCAGCTTGGAGATGGGGAGGTCGGCTGAACCCTCCTGTCCAGCCTGGCAGAAACAGACCCACAAAAGGCTAAGGAGGCTCCAGAAAGAAAACCTCTGTATTAAAAGCCAAATAACGCGGAGCTACAATAATAAATACACACTATCTCAACTGGGAAATACAGTGTAAAAGGTTTGTTAAACTTCAGCAATTACAATATACATACTGTTTCAGTTCTGGATCCCACCAAAAAGAGGCTTCCCTTTTTGTAAATAAAGAAAAAACTCGCTCAGACTGTATTCATATACAAAAAAAAGCTGCTGACTACAATAAATGCGGTTGAACGGGAGGGTCTTTTATTTTCCGCGTTGATTTTTGGGGGGCTTTTTTTCTTTCTTTCTTTTTTTACTAAAAGGTTCTTTTTAAAACGGGTATTAAAGGTATAAAACGAGCACACAGGATCCGGTCGTCTCCGGCGGCGGGGCCGAGGGGCGCGGAGGCTCCGCTCCCCTCAGGCCGGGGCGGGCCCTCAGGCGGCCCCGCGCGCCCAACGGCCGCTCGCGCCCAACGG
>VXAA01003989.1:1436996-1475438 GCA_013399115.1 Anseranas semipalmata
CGTCTCCCGGCCCGGAGGGCGGCTGTGGGGCGGCCGTGGGGAAGTTGTCTTTTTGTCTCTTCCTGAGGCAGGGGGCGAGGGAATGGGGCTGGTTGCGGGGAGCGCTGGGGTGGGGGCACCAGGGGGGAAGGAATCGCAGCTAGGAATCGACTTTACACACTTTCTTTTCGACTTATAGGGAATGAAAAGGGGGGCGGGGGGGAGAAACGCGGAGAAAGGGGCTTTAACCTGTCAGATACATGCAGTGTCTGGGCCCTTCCGTGGTGCTCTGGAAGTCCGGGCTCAGACCCGGGAGCCGCTCCCGCAGCCGGGCCCGTGGCCTGGCCCGGGCTGAGGTGCGCTCTTGGAATAACATCCCCACCGTCTGGCGCAAGCATTCCCTGTAGCAAAGATTTAAACATGGAAGCTTACTGCAAGGAGCACAGAGCTACCAAATGTGTTAGCTGTGAGACTCGTATGAATTTTTCACAAGGCTGCTTTATAATCAAGGGAGTTTGCAATCAAGCTAGGTACCCCAGCTCATTTCGTGACTTTGCTGGCTATAGTATTACTCTTGACACGGCCTGAGGCTAGCTGTGCTGCAGCTTGACACTCAGAGCCTTGGGAAGGGACACAACTGATATGACATAAATGATGAACATTTCTTAGCCTTTACCTTGGGCAGAGGGTGGGATACAGTTACATTTTCCTGGCAAGTATCCAGGACTGTGAGTCTTTGCTTTTGCAGCCTTTGTTTAGACAGACACTAAACGGAGACATAAATACAAAAACTGGGCTTTCCCAAATATACATGGGACAATTTATGTAAACAGTAGAACTGAACTCCGTAAGGCACTCCTTCGAGGTAGGCATTGGTCCCGTCTCAGAGTCACAGTGAAGTGACACGTGGACACATTCTCACTTGAAGAATGAGTTACTGTAATATTAGCCTCAACTATTTCAGCTGAGTGAGGGTAGTGAATGAGGGTAGAGAGTAAATTTTAGATTTGCTATAATTCAACATGAATGAATGTAGTGGATCAGTTTTCTCTCCAAAGCCTTGCCTAATATATCATAACAAAACCCAAAGTTGATTGCTTTCTATTCAAAAGAGACCTGAGCACCAAAATTGATTTGTATTTGGTCCCAAATTAGTCCAAAGGGTATTGTCTACCAGATGTTTATTGTTTGGCTAGGATTTTAGTTTGGTTATTACAGAGAAACATGCCTGATGAAGCGTTGAAAGCAAGCTGTCTGGTTCCAGTGGGTTTTTGCTCAGATGTTACAATACAGTTAATACAATTTTCAGCTCTATTTCAATGTCTTTTATTCAGGAGTTCTCTGATACTTTTAATTGTCACCTGAATGTGTCTCTACAGGCATCTCCTGATGCCCTTTGTCATATACACAGTCCAACGCATTTGTGTGGCTATCAGTTCTGTTGTAGCATGTCTGTGGACCCAAAAACAGATGAAGAGAGAGCTAGCGTGTAGCAAATAATGCCAAAACCGTGCAATCAATCCTGCGTACAAATTACATTGCATTGGGATTTTGGCACAAAGGACTGGAAATGAAACTAAACTTCATAAATAGGATTAGCTCCTGAATGCTTGCAGTATGTGGGTGGCAAATGTTCTCAGGCAGAGCTTCAGCTCTTTTGGTCTGAACTCCCAGCACCCAGCTGAACACAATCAGGGGTATTTGCAAAGAAGTTTGGGGAGGGAGAGTTGCGCTATTTCTTTCCTGAAAAGAAAGATAACCTGCCACAGGAATGCGAAATGCATTTAGCATTATTTAGACTACCGTGGCAAAGAACTAAAAGAGGACGGTTTATCTGTGGTTGGAGATGGTGCCTCATATCTATTCCTCTTCATCAAGGAATAATTAAGCAAGTGGGCACAAGACGAAAGTATGTTAGATCATTGGTTGATAGCCACTGTCCAGCAGGACCCTTTGCAAATATTTCGTTGTTAGGTCTATCAGATGCAATTGATCTTGGCATGGATTCAGTCATTCAAAGAGGCTGCAGCACACTTGAAAACTCCTTATAAGTAGTACTAATATATAGCTCTGTTCTGTGGTTTTCAGACATAAATCTCAAAGAACAAAGTTCTTTTATGGCTGGGAAGGCTGAAGCATAAAGAAATCAGGGGATGGCCAAAGGTGACCCACAAGTCAGAGACAGATCGTGTTGTAGATTTTGCAGGTTTGATGTTATGGATATACCATAGGTCACAGTAGCATTTGTCAGCATGGTAGAGGAGGTGTGAAGTGGGCTATAATGATAAAATCCTAGAAGGGAATAATAAAGTAACAAGAGAGTAGGAGTTTCATGAGACAGAGTGCAGAGCTGTTGGGAGGATGAAAACTGATAGGAAAGGACAATCAGAATCTTTGAGAATCATTTTAATGACAATTTTACAAAGCATTTTTATTGAAGTATTGCTTGTGAAATACTTTTAAGTAAAATGAAATCAAGAATAAGTATTTCTGCCCAAGTGCCATTAAAACTGCATCTCACGAGGATGCTGTTTTAGAGCCTGAAGTCTCATTGCAGCTAGTGGAAACTGACCACAAGCAGGTATAGATTCTAGAAGCAAATCCATAATTGCATTCAAGACCAAAGCTTGCGATCCTCAGGAAGTGTTCCTCAATTCAGCAAACTTATGCTGATCTACACTGAGGAAAGGCAATAGCTGTGGAACTTTTCTTTACAAAGGATGCCTTTTTGAGGCTGTCATTTCTGCAAGTTGCATGTGGGAGAGAAGAAGGGAAAGTAGTGAAGTAAGGGGTTGGATACCCAGCCATAACATTACACAGGTATTTTCAGTGGAAAGACAGCTACTGTCAATTGCAGGAAAAAAAGATGTTAGGAGCAAGTAAGTATAGTAATGCATTACCAATCTCTGAAAGTGCCAGGTAAATAAGGAGAATTTCCCAGTCAACAGCTGAAGAGGGAGGCAGGGTCAGGAGAAAGAAGTTGGTACTTGACTCCTTGCAGAAAAGAGCAGTTTCAGTTCTGTGAAAAGAGTAGGATCCAATCATCCAGGGGATTGTTCTGAGAGGTACTTATACCCAGCGGAGGAAAGATGTTTCTGTGATGTAACTCAGAAGGCTTGGTTGGCTAGCGGTTTCATAGCTGGTGTGGGGGGAGAATCTCAGAGTAGTGTAGGTAAGTGAGCTAATCTTACGGTGGCTGTGGAATATACTCTTTGAACAGTAGTTGAGAACCCGTGGTTTGCTGGTTGAGCAAGGAGCTAACGAATGTTTTCTTATTGCCCATTGATGTGTTACTTTGATTGTGAGCATAGTGTATCGGAACCTTCACTTTCCTCCTCCTTGCTTGGCGTTCTCATGGATTTGCCAAATTATTTGCAATGAAACATGTAAAGGCCTCTGAAACTCCAAAAACTGATAATAGAAGCTGGTTGGACTAAGCAGCTTGTTATTGCTACATCATGTCAGAAAGATTTATCTGCAGAAAACAGAGATCATGCGCTGCACGGAACAAGCCAGCATTTTGTACCACTCTTCATATCAATGTCAGAAGCCCAGACAAAAGGAACAGCCAGTTGGCAAGCAGGCTGAGAACAAGGGCATAATCTCTCCAGAGAAGCCAGCACACTCAATCTCAGCAAAGACGCTAAGCTCATCATCTGAACTGCATTTCTATGAGCAGCAGATATAACCTTCACGCCACTCTCTCAGTTACACAAACACAGATGTCCCTGAAGCCATAAAATGACCTACGTCAAAGAGCTAGGACAGGTGCTGTTTTAGAATACTTTTGTTATACATGCAATTTTTCATTAAAGTATGGTAAATGTTTCCAGCCCAGTCTTAACCCCAATCTTTAACTTCTTGTCCAGATAACCGCACACTCCTGCCAAAGGCTGTACCGGCAGAGCTGAGGGAGTGAGGCAGGGTGGCAGGGAAGGTAAGAGGGCTGGAGCAGGGAGGGCCAGCACATGTGAAAATGGGCTCTAGCAGGGCTCCCACGCTCCTAGAGTGCGGACCAAGAGAAAGCAACTGCCATCAGAAATCCAAAACAAGTAGTACTGATGGAGAATTATCCATGGCAATTACTACAAAGTCTATTCCAGCTGCAAATACAGTTAGTAGAAATCAGGAAAATACTGTTTGGAAGACCAGGTGGTATCAGTAAGATAGAGGGGTTGCAGGATGAGGCCTCTGTAAGCTTTAAGGACTACTTTGGAGCTTATATTCAGAACTCTGATAGACTGTGTTGTACAAGCACAGACTGAAAAGACTGCTTCAAATCTAAGTGTGAAATATATGCAGAGAATGCTAAAGGGAATGTATTAATAGACTTTCATAGCTTTTTTTTTTTTTTTTTTTGTAGCATGCTGTATATAGGTTGAGGCTTTTAGACAAAGTTAGATCAAAAGAAATGACAAGAAAAGAAGCATCAGTGGAAATGGGTACAAGAGAAGAAGTGGTCCAAAGAACAAACTTTGCACTTCCACACCTGAAGGTAATCTTAGTACAAGACCAGAGTGACTATAGGTAATCACAAAATATAAAAACTATAATGTAAGCTAGTTACCTAGTCTGCCTACAGTTACAAATGCCATACTTCATTTATTCCAGTTAAACAAGGTAGTTTTTGAGGGCAGGTTTTGACTTGAAGCAGTGTTCTACTAAGGCTGGACTCATGTTCTTGCCTAGGTTCCCACCTGCAGCTTGAATAAAATCCTTGCTCATGTGAGAATTCCTCACATCTGAACTTCTGAAGTTTAGGCAAGATTCAGCACAGGACTATATTTATTTTGTCTTGTAACTACCACGCTTGCTTATTTTAAATTTTATTGCTGGAGCCTGACTATATATATAACCTATTTTGCCTCATATTTATTTCACCGGTAAACCTATCCAACGATTGAGCTTGTGTTGAAACTGGCAATTTTATGATCTACTATGTTGATAAAAATAATGAATCCAAATTAAATGGTCTGTGCAGGCAGAGTATACATGTTGCAGGACTCAAGACTGCTTTCTGCCAGGTTGCTAAAGGCCGTTGTAGGGTGGTTTTGACCCTGTGTCAAGTTTTGTGTGTTCATGAAGCACAAATCTGTACCCCCCTTTTAGGGGAGATAATTCAGATGCTCTGAGCATCTGTATGACTCCCTGTGGTTCTGGGCAAACCCTGGCATGTCACAGCCATTCTTGAAGGAAAAGAGATGTTAGCTAAAGCAGTAGTTGTTTAATGTTGATGCTGTGAAGGTACTAGGCATGCGAGAACATTTCGTGTGATTACATATTAAATTGTTCTGCAAAATATTTGTACATAAAATAGCATTGCTTAATGACCGTTTTATGAGGTTGTCTTTGGAAAATCTAAACGTTTACTGTAACAACACACTGAAAAATAGCTCCCTGGAAAGCATTTAGTTCTGAAAATACTTTGAGTGTTTCCCAGCCTTTTCTGAGCATGGCCCTAGGGCTCGCCTTTGCTGTTATTTATCTCTGTACAGGAAAAGGAGACAGGTGCAGAAGTCTGGTATTAGTCTGTACTAAGGACATATGGGTTTGGCACTCCCATGAGCTTCCACTGTGGCCTCAGTTTCTCTGTGGCTGGCTCTAAAACACAGCTATAAAATGTAAATCCTGTTGCACAGGAGAGGAGGACAAGCTAGTTCACAGGTCAGTTAGGACTTGTTTTGCCGTATTGCACAGGAGACACACGTATGCAAAATGTTGTCAATGACACTCTGTATCCCAAAGAGCTTTGCCAAAAAACAAGTTAATGAGAAGCAGAGACCAAAGGAGGGGCTGTGATACAGATCCTGTGCACAGCTCTTGAGTCAACCTGCACCCCTGACTGTCCTCTGCCTTCCTGGTAGTAAGCTGGTGCTTCCGTGCTATGTGATACACAACAGAGACATTTTAAGGAGCCTACAGTTGCAACTTTACTGGTTTCACTGCAGATTTTTGTCCCCGGTCATAAAGGGAAGTGTAGAATAAAGCTAGAGATGCAAAAATGGAGGTTGCAATCAACAAAGCAAAGGTGGATCCTGTGGAAGGGTAACAAACGCGGGACTGGTATGAGGCAGGATTGAGTTGCGAAGGGCTTTTAAAGTGAGAACAAGGAGTTTGCATTTGGAGCAGTGGAAGAGAACTGTGACAGAGAACTGTGGAAAACTCAGAGTGATGTGCCCAAATAAATGAACTTGAGACAGTTCCAGGTGCTATAGCCAGAGAGGAGATTACAATAAGGAAGATGCACGGGCCTTGGCTGGGAGCTTTGGCAGGGCAAGCTGAGAGGAATTGTAATAATTTGGAGATGCTGCATGAGACAGATCAGTGACATTTAAAGCACAGCAGTATCAACATCATCAGTAAAATTAGCAGCAAAAACTCAGCTCCTCCCTGCCTCCAGACTGTGCATCCACACCTTAGATTTGGACTCCCAGAGCTGCTCTAGCTGTTGGTGTTCTCAAGCAGAGACCCTTGGGTTCTCAAGCAGCTCTTGTGTACCACTTGCAGTGATCTGGATACTAGTCACATGCATGCCCCTGTTTGGGAACCCTTGCCTGCTGTCCCTTCTCCGGTGAGACGATTTTGCTCTATATCAAACTGGGAAAAGAGATTCATCTGTCTCCGTGAGTCAGCAGAACCACATTAACTCTTTCTGGTAGTGTCAATGCCAGTGAGTGGGGCTGAGTCATCCAAGCAGACACGGCAAGCCTGATGCCCAGCCATTCCTTGAACTGGAAAGCAGTCTTGAGATGTCAAAGAGAAGGTGATTACATTTCTCATTCCACTGATCAGTCCAGCATCATCATGATTTGCAAAACAGCAGACAGTGTGAGGTTCAGCTGGCAGATTCAAAAAACTGTCAGCCATTTCTGGGTTAGGATCCAGATTTAAAAGGAAGCAAAATGTTCTTCCTTTCTAGGGAGCTCGCTAGTTCACACTACTTATTTTCCCTGCAATAGCCACAATCAGTATGACATTGCAACAAATGTCTGAGCTTTAATTAGGAGCTCAAAACCAAAGACTAGTGCTCGGGCATCTATGTTAAACCTCTGCTAAGCTGGAGTAACTTCATGGAAGTCAAGGGAGTTAGAAGTTCAATTTCTAACTTCCAATGCACTCTTGTCCTAATTCAGCAAAGTCAGTTTATGAACAAGGCCACTGATTGCTTACAGCAGGACTTTTGCACTCATAAATGCTATTCTGTATGATACCAAGGACTGAGTCCTTAATGCGGGTTTATACAAGTAAGAACAAATGCAGATTTCAGCCCTTAAACCTGACATGTGGAACAACCAGCAGAGGAACACAGGCTCCTTAGAAACAAAGATTTTCTATTTTCATGCAAATGTTCTCAATATTCTGAAGCAGAAGGAGATGCTTAGAAAATACATGCTGTACGAACAGCTTGCTCTCTAACAGATCGACTTTCACTCAGCATTACCTACTCATTTTGTGAAGTAATAATCACAAAGCAAATAGGAAGTCTAGCCTCTGATGTTATGTGCCTGGTTCTTCACTGAAATGACCAAGTTTAAAAGGTGTGCCTGTTTGTTTTTTTTTACTACACCTTGGCTTGATTCTGCAAATCAAAGAGGGACATGTCAGCCTTAAGATGCGTCTCTTAAATTAGTCTGCGGGATCTCTTGCTCAAGCTATCGTGTCAAATGCTGCTGTTTCTCATATATGTGTATCCGTCACCCACATCATTGCATTTGTCCTTGGCCCTTTTTACTACGTCACTGTAGAGCACACAGAGCTGGCAATTGCCTTTTTACCTTCTCGGGAAGACTAGTAGGTGGTAGTCTGTCAAAACCATATTCAGACTTCTCGAGTTCTAGCTATGAATGAAGTCATTGTTTCTCTTCTCACCTATACCTATATGCTATGGTATATCCAGACTAATCCCGCTGAGGTCGACAAACCTCAGGTAGGAAGGCCATGGTCCCCTGGTTTCCACACTCTGGCATACACTTCCCAAACCCTAGAGGAAGACTCGGTTATGAGAAGGTGAGATAGGCATGTTTGTGCTTTTGGTCACATCTTATCCATTGTAGTTAGATAAAACCTTAGAGGTAAAAATAGAACTTAAAAATAGTCCCATGTATTCTTATGGCAAGACAGGAAAATTTAATCAGTCTCTATGGGATTTTCATGTGCAATGACAGGGAAGCTGACACCAGTGGACCACTAGAATAAAGAGGATAATCTGATAGAGAGATTGTAATATTTTAATTAGCCTAATGCCATGCAAGAATATTATTTCTATTTTATTGTCTTCATATCTGAATATTGAATTAGCTTTCATCCCTGCCATAAAATACGCACTGGCTACATTTTCCTCCTCATGCCAGATCAGCACCATCTGCAAGCAGCAGGTTAGATCAGAATCTGTTTTCCCAGCTTTGCTGAATATATAAAAGTATGATGCTGGAGGAGAAAGGAGCATCTTCCTCTCTCAGTGCACAGAAGCAGCTTGCTCAGAAATCTGCAGGATTACCTGAATCCTGAGTTAGAAGTTCTTCAATTTCCTTTCCTTTAACTTTTGTTCATGCTTTTGCTGTTTGAATTTGGTTTGTGACTCTTGACACTGATGTCTGCTGATACACATATTCCTGCCTACAGTTAATCAAACAGATGACTTCTCTGTGCTACAAAGTGATAGATGCTAATCCATTGATCATGGCTTGTTGTGAGGTTCCTTAGAGTGGATGTCAGAACCTTTTTTAATGTACAGTGCCATATAATATATAAAATCTAATAATATAACTTTTCAAGAAAACATCATTAATCTCAGACTTTCATTTCTGTTTTCTACTTCTGTCTTATCATCCCTGTACAGTTTTTGCTTTTTACTGTGCTGATGTCAAATCTTTGCTCAGCATGGATTTTGATTCACATGCTTAGAGGTTACAGAACTTTCCTCAGGTAGCATGGTTCTTTTACCTGCGTTATCTGAACAAGGATTGCCAATTCTCCTCTTCTATGATTTGCACCTACCAGTTCCAAAACTGTATAAGTGGGACTTGAACTTAGATGTGTCTCACTGCATAAAATGACCAGTATAATTTATTTTCACTTTCTGCCCGCAACTCTACTTAAATGGGAATACTGGATAGCTGGTCCCAGGAGACAAGGAGCATAGTTTCGGTTTAGGGACATTTTTAGCTCACTTCTGTTATTCCTGCTTCTAGCATACAAATAGGAAGAGAGATTTGGGATGTTGATGGTGGTAAGAAAGAAGCTGCAGAAATGTTGAATGAAGGTAGTTGCTTGTTAAACTGGTAATTGCATAAGAGAGAATACAGAACTTAGTGTCACATGTTAACAAAAAAATAATCAAGATATTTGTGTCTTACAGAGAAAATCACTTTATTGCAACAAAATTAGGAAGAAGTATGGAGTATGAGTATACTTAAGTATAACAAGTACAAGCTTCTTACACTTAAGCACAAGATTCAACGGGTCCAAGTGCAAGGTGCTGCACCTGGGTCGGGGCAATCCCAGACATGAGGACAGACTGGGAGAAGAACTCACTGAGAGCAGCCCTGCAGAGAAGGACTTGGGGCTTCTGGTGGATGAAAAGCTCAACATGAGCCGGCAGTGCGTGCTTGCAGCCCAGAAGGCCAGGTGTGTCCTGGGCTGCATCAACAGAGGCATGGCCAGCAGGTCAAGGGACATGATTGTCCCCCTCTGCTTTGCCCTCGTGAGTCCCCACTTGGAGTACTGTGTCCAGCTCTGGGGCCCCCAGCACAAGAACGACGTGGACCTGTCAGAGAGGGTCCAGAGGAGGACCACGAGGATGCTCAGAGGGCTGGAACACCTCTCCTGTGAAGAAAGGCTGAGAGAGATGGAGATGTTCAGCCTGGAGAAGAGAAGGCTCCAGGGAGACCTTATAGTGGCCTTCTAGTACTTAAAGGGAGCTTATAAAAAAGATGGAGAGCGACTTTTTACACGGGCAGATAGTGATAGGACAAGACGGAAGGGTTTTAAACTAAAGGAGGGTAGATTTAGATTAGATGTTAGGAAGAAATTCTTTACTCGGCGCGTGGTGAGGCACTGGAACAGGTTGCCCAGAGAAGCTGTGGATGCCCCATCCCTGGAAGTGTTTAAGGCCAGGTTGGATGCGGCTTTGGGCAACCTGGTCTACTGGGAGGTGTCCCTGCCCATGGCAGGGACTTGTAACTAGATGATCCTTAAGGTCCCTTCCAACCCTAGCTATTCTATGATTCTATAAGTCTTAGTCTGCCAGAATTTTTGGTTTTTATGTGGTTGGAGGAAGTGGGTATTAGACTCTCCAGCTGTTCCCTGTTGTGAAATACACCAATAGCTGTTTTTCTCTAGAGATTTCACAAATGCTAATGCTATTTTTGTTCCATAATTTTATACCCTGGAGCACACACGTAAGGAACAAAAATGAGTTTAATAAACAGGACTCACTGAGGCTCTGTTCATCAGCAAAGATGAATGTGGTTAATAATTTAGCATTATTTTATTATTCAAAATAGTGTCTTTAGTATCAAACATTTACATGATATGTTATAAAGATTTTCCCAGTGGTAAAAGCAAATGATATAATTTAAGCAAAATTACGCATGTAACTCAAATCTGAGGCTTAACTAACACAAGGCCTTGTGACAGTCCTTTGTACTTTAAAGAAATTTGACACGAGAGCAGAACTGGGATTTCTTGTGTCACTGTTAACAACAAAGAGGAGCTTGAGGTTTGCTTGCAAATGGCATCTTCAAAGGCAATGTCCAAAAATAGTTTTGAGGCAGTGGAGCTTGTTTTGTGAGAATTCTTATTTACTATAGCAGAACTGGTTTGGACTGAGGCCTCTTCCACAGGCAATTCTGACATTAAATAAATGAATATAAAATCATTCTGAAGTAGAACTGAAAAGTAAAATTCCACAGGAAATTAAAATTCTAAAGACATTTGTTTCCAAGCTATTATTGTATGGGTTTTAAAGAGTTGACTTACTACTATTACGTCAATAACAAAAACTATGTTGTGCCAACTGTATTATCTTGATTAATTTTGCTTAGACTTTTCGTCAAATTAATGTCTCAGATGTCACATATCTGCAATATTCTGTTAGATATTATCTGGTATTATTTAGTACAAAATACAGAAGATAATGCATACAAAACCCAATATCAAGCAATAGCATTGAAAGCACTTGTATTTTATTAAACTAAGCATTTCTACAAGATCAGAAAAAAAAAAAAGAAAAAGGTGAGAGGGTTATGTCATTGAAAACAGAACCAGAAAGTGACAAGTTGTCACAGAATGGTTTGATCTCATCCAAGCTATGTTTTGTGCCAACTTTACAGACCTTTGGCTTATTTAAACACCTAGCGCCGCACTGATTATTAGCGCTGCTTGAAAAATCATTTATAGAGATTTTACTTTTGGTTGTTCTCAGATGGTCAGATTCTTCTAGCCCTTTTAATGTACTGTTTCCAGTGTGCGAGGGCTACAAAGAGATATGGATATGAATGCTAAACTATCCATTCAAAAGGCCAGATTTTCTTCTGAATACAGGGTTTCCATCAACATCATCCTGTTGATTTTGACAGAGTTGCTTCTGATTAAGACACATGAGAGTGGAGAGTCTTGAGACCATAAATTTGATTGCAGTATGGCCAGGTACCTGCTGAAATAATGGTGTTCTCCATGATTTCAGTAGTAATTTTGGGGAGTCAGGTTTTCAGCTACTAGGAGCTGTTTTTGAAGTCAAATCCACTGAAAAAGTATTTGCTTCAAAGAAAGTATTTGCTCCACAGAAAGTATTTGCTCCTGAGTCCCACAGGGACTGTCAGCATTGAATGAACAGCTCCAGGAGCTCAGCACTGAAGAAGATCATTGTTTGTATAAATGGTATACCTGTAGTGTTACTGCATCTGGATCCATTCAGCTCACTGCAAAGAAGTTACAGGAGGCACTAGAAAAACTTACGGGTGATAACTCTGGCTGTGCTCTCATGCATAGGTAGTCCAGTAAACTATTCTGGGAGTTGAAAGGCTATTCCTGAGGCAGGATGACCCCATATATATGTGTGTGTACATATATATTTATATATATATATACATATGAAGAGGACATATATGTATGTCATGTTTACAGTCAGAACTGGTTATGGGACACCATCAGAAACGTGAAATAAGGCTACATGGTTCAATCCATCACAGACATTCATACATTCACATGAAAACTTCTGTTTTCCCATTTCTCTCAATTTATATCTTCTCTCATTTTCCCGTTGAGTTTTCTTTAAAAGCCAGACTCAGGCACGCACTGAGCAATGTTCATGCCCATTGTAACATAGCTCTGAACAGGAGGCAGTTGCTGGCACTCCATATTCTGTCCCCAGCGTGGTCTAGCGGATGGGCCATCACAGTAGGCCCTGGAGTGAATCCTAATTCTTTGATTAATCTGCCTTGTAGCTGTGGACAAAACAGGGTGCTTCACTCTGCCACTGCCTCCTCCAGCTTTGACCTATGACTGCAAACACCTGAGAATATGTCCTGCATTTTGCTCTGTGTAAGCATACAGAATCACAGAATGGCTTAAATTGGAAGGGACCACTGGAGATCACCCAGTCACCCTCCTGCTCAAAGCTGGGTCAGCTAGAACAGGTTGTTCAGGGCCATGTCTAGTCAGGTTTTGAATATCTCCAAGGATGGGGACTCCACAACCTTTCTGGGCAACCTGTGCCAGTGCTCGACTATCCTGAGAGTAAAATGTTTTTTCTTATATTTAACTGAAAATTCCTGTATTTCAATTTGTGCCTCTTCTTCTTTCACTGAATACCACTGAGATACCACTACAGTGGATACCACTACAGCACCTAGCACAATGGGAACTAGTTCTGGTGGTACCTGTAGGTGCCCCTGTAGTCTAAAAAAATTTAGAGTAATAACAGTAATAGACGTGCAGGATTTCTCTCCCCAGCATTCCCAGAGGCTTCCAATACTTTAGTTAATTTGAACAAATTATTCATTTAACACCCTAGATATTGGTGCAAATGTGCTCAACAATTGGTGGAGTGGGAACTGGGAACATCACCACACAGGAATAGCGGGGGCCTCCTTGGTTCCCGGAGCTCTTCTGTACAGTCAAAGGAGGGGAGACAGGGAGAGAAGGGCAAAGTGAGCCTCAGGTACTGGAGTAGCAATACCTACGTGGGGCAGGACACCTCCTGCTGGAGTCCAGCAGCCCACTTTGGGAGCTGTGGGGCTCTGCAGGAGAGGATTGGCTCACTATTCTCTCCCCATCTTCTGCCCGAATTTTGCCATAAAGGTGAAATTGAGCCTTACTTGTCAGGAAAGAATGAAATGATCCCTAAGGTTAGCAAAGTGCTTAGAGACCCTTTGGGAAGAAAAGTGCTACGTAAATAGAAGCTGATTCCTACAGGTTATTAATAGATGTATCTGCAAAAGTAATGTGCAAACTACAAAGGAAATATCATTCTGAATTAAATTACCATAATTTTTTTCATTGCTGTCTCTTTTCAGGAGACCTGGATAATACTGCTAACAATGACAGGCTGAATAAGAGACAGGGTTTGTGTGGGCCAGAGGTGGGAACAGAGCGGACTAATTATATCTTTTTTAACCTTTGCATGCATCTGGGCAGGATAAAAATGACTTATGCAACTAGCTGTTATCCCAGTGGAGACTGCAGAATGGTGCACAGGTCATTCAGAAACATGATCGAAGCTGTCCCATTTCTTCCGGAGCTAAATACTTAACAAATCGTTAAATAAAATGGGTATTTTCTGCATGCTTCATGTAAGGCTCATGCAGTTATCCTGTGGACAAACCAAAACAGATTTATCTTATTTGCTGTTACCTCAACAATGCAGAACTTGAAAGGCAAGCACTGAAGTTGTATGGCAGAGCTAGAAGTAGTGTTTTTCAGTGTACATTTTGAAACCTCTTTGGCTTAATAGGTTAAAGAAGATGACACTGCTATTACAGTCACTCGGATGTGTCATTTGAAAACTTTATCATGTAATAATTATTCCACTTCTAGTGTGTTGTCACTGACATGAAGCTTTGTTCAAAGGTTGGAGCCCAACGAGAAGGTGTGGAGGGGCCTTCGATACCTGTATCTCTCAGCAAAGTAGCAGGTGTCTGACCAGAAAGGGGAAGGGCCTCTTTGCAGGCAGCAGTTACGGAGGAATGGAGAAATTGTTCCTGTGAAATAAGAACTCTTTTCTCTCTGCTCCTTGACTTTCCTCCCAAAAATTCAATTCAAACTACAATTCAAGCTATATGGTCTATTATTGATAGCCTATAGCTCTAACACTTCAACAAGGTTTATGACATAAATTGGAGTTATATCCCAAAAAAAGAACTTGACCCTTAAGTCTTGAATTTTTCCAAACTGTATTCTCACCATTTTGCAGCATCATCTATGCCCCACACCAAATTGAAGCTGTCTGTAACATACAGAGGGCTAGTTATGAACAGAGCTTTTTATGTTACTCCGTAACACTTCAGTCAGTTAGCCCCTTTCCTGGCTGAGCTTCTTGGAGCTGAACTCTGGAGGCTGAATGAGGTGTCTGAGAATCTGAACCTAGACTTCACTCAGTTTGTATTAGTTCCCTATCTCTAATTCATTCCAGTACAGTATTTATTAACTCAGTAACCCTAGCCACTAAAAGGCTTTAAAACATTTGCAGCCAGAGCTAATTTACCTAATTCGAGAATTTTGGCATCTTCTTATTTTTATTCTTTGCTTTCACAAGGAAATAGCATGAATTATGTCAGTGTTTTTAAGAGAGAGCAGAGAATATGTTGTATTTGGTTGCTCTTGACTTACAGAACAGGAAAGAGCAATATTTCACTGGAATAGTTGTGCCTGATGGTGTACAAAAGACTCTGTTAGCTTAAATTTCCTTGTGGTTAACCTGATACCTCAAAGATAAGTACATGCCATTTCTTTGTCTTAAGTAGTGTGAAAAGCCAGAAAATGAAGTGGAAATACTGTACTGAGTATTATGCAAGATAAGTTCTGTTCTGGGAAGGTCACATTTTACTGAATTGAGATTTCCCCCAGTTCTACCCTTTTTAATTTGTTGAGCCTTCTGTATTTACAATAAAGAACTTATGATTTTGTAATTATTTAAACACTCGGTGCTAGATAATCTACTGCCACCTGAGTGACTCCTCACTAAGCTGCTAGTAATGACCAAATTAAGTAGTAGTCTGTGCCAGTATCTGTAAGAAGGCCAAGTCAGTTTTTGTAAGACATCCCAATATAGCAGATCTGTTGATGATTTGGATATAGTTTATAATGTCAATGCTTGTGTTAGGAATTTAACAGTCCTAACATCATTGTTTTTTCTCTAGAGGTATCTGTCATCCGCCTGCTGACATGGCCTTCCAAAGAAAGCCTGTTCTGGAGCCCTCATCACTACTGATACACAAGCATCTGTGACAGTACCCATGTCTCTTGGATTTGGTCGTAAGTCATATATTTATGTCCTCGTGGCACGTTTAATACAGTGAACTGAATGTGAATGGAATTCATGAGCTTGTGAAGTTCCAGCAGTCTAAATACCTGTAGCTTACCTGTCAGACCAAGCAATTGAATAGAATCCAATGCTGCACTCACTTATAGCACCTCATGAGAAGAGATGTGAGCTCAACATTTTAAATAAGTCGTGTTTTTTAAGTCCCTATTGGACTGGTCTAACCAGGTTGCTTGAGAAACTACTTTGGGTGGTTCTGTGATAGCAATGTTCTGCTGGACGTGGAACCAGTGAGCCTCAAGAGGTGGGAGGGCTTGTGAATGCAACTGTCTCCTCACGAAGTGAAGGGATTCACAGGTATGTCCTGCACATCTACGTTGCTAATTATACATTCCTAGGCAAAGGAAGAACAAATGCAATAAACATTCTTTTCACAAACAATCACTACTGCCCACAGGGATCAAACTTTATTACATAGATTAGCAGAGGGAATCAATCTAGGTATCCATGTCACATCCTGAATGACCCGAAAGGTTACCAGCAATCGTGTGCCAGTAGGGAGAATTCGTGACTGTTTGCATTAGCTACAGGAAACATGATAGCACCAAAACAGATTAAGGACAGAAATCACTGAAAACTTTTTGACAGACTAAGAAATCTGAAATGCATTTGACATTCTTGAAAGAAAAAACAGCAGTTGCTGCCTCATACGCTTTATTTAATTTCTTCAGAGGTCTTTTGGGTGACAGCGCTGCTTGATTCTATTAAACCAGCACTCAAAGTAAGCAGGACTGTGCTCCCCATTCTCCATTCGCAGACAAATGCTTGTACTACCCCACAATACCATGTTTATACATGAAGAAAATAATCCCCTCCAAAAAAAAAAATAACACTATATATATATTGCACATGGCTTGATGGGGAGTTGAAGTGAAATTAAATTTCTAGGTGCTCCTTGCAACACAGGTGCAATGCCCCAGCATGGCTAGTTTATCCCAGGGCCTGGTGTTGCTTTCTTTGCAGGAGCCAACCTGTCTCAAAAGGACATTTGAGTCTGCACATGGACACGAGGCCTTCACTCCATCCACAAACAGTGCTGCTGCACAGGAGAGGGATGTGTAGGTAAAGCCACTTGGTGATGTAGGAGCTGTTTGTGGAACAGCACAACATCCTCCCAGCACCTGAGATACCCACCATGGCTGACAGATGGTAAATGAACTCATTACTTTTTTCAGCAGTGTTTTTTTCCGAATGGGAAGCACAATCCTGAACTTTTCCTTGAAATAAATAAATAAATACAATTCCAGTTTACAGTTCCAAATAAAGACCAAGAAAGTAATATGTAGACTACATGTGCACAGCTCTCCTTCAAGGAGAGAGCTCTTTTGTTTGGGGCACCAGCAGAGCCTTTGCACTTCAGCCATCTTCCTGAACAGCATTTTTAATTAAAATCATAACTTGTTGCAAGGAATAATCTAGAAAATATCTGCATCTTTTCTTTCTTTTGTCAGTTGTCTTCCCTAGGCAAGTAGATAATGAACTAGTCACTTCGAAAAAGATGGTCAGTGCGAGCTATTTTACTGTGTTATTTTTTGGAGCTTGGGGGTTAGTACAGGCTGGGTATTTCTCCCAGAAACAACAGAATATTTTGAGCTGACTAGAAAGGCAAGCTTGTTTTCTCCAACTATTTAGTTCTTAGGCAGAAGGAAAGACATCAGGAACATTGTGGCATTTAGTCAATATTTATTGAACGTTTCAAAAACTGGATGGAAAATGTGAAGGTACTGTTGTGGTATGCAGAGTCAATGGGATGTGTGCTCCCTGCTTCCTGCAAGAGGACCTCCTTGTCAAAGTAGCCATGAGTTGCAGTATGCAGGTACTCTCTGTGGGCAGCTGAAGAGGCTTCCCTTTCAGGCACCTCACAGGAGACGTGGAAAGCAGAAATACCTGTGTCTGTGCTGGATTTTCTCTCCTTGCTTGGCTACTTCCCAATTCAGGAGTAATTATCACCCCCACACAGCCCATTACAGTGCAGAATTTTAAATCCAATCAAATTGTTCCCCCTGTCAAATTATTTCTCACTCCTAAACTTCCTAATCAACTCTCACAATCTAAATTAGTTCCCATTGCCTCATTTTCTTTGATTGCTTTGCTGCTGCAGAGGGGTCAGATGAAAAAATCTGGGGAAAGAGCAGGGCAACTGAAGAGCATCCTATATCTTTGCCTATCAAGAAGAGTTATTTGGGGACTTACAGACTTTCAGCAGGCACTAGGCTGTGGGTAGGGCTGTTCCCTCCTCTAGGAAGAGGAAGTCGTAAAAGGAATGGGAAAGCTGAGGGGGCTGAGGAAGTAAGAAGTAGACCAGCTCACACTATTGCCAGTTACTATATATGTTTGGACTAGATCTTCTCCATTTCTCCTGGCATGAATCAGGTGTGGCACCAGTAGGCATCCTCATGTCACATTGTCAGCATGAGAGGAGGAAGAAGATAATAGTGTATAATTCTCTCCGTGCTGAAAATAAAAGACCTGGTAGCTGATTTCCAAGGATTGTTTAAATACTTGTGGTCTCCTGCTGTGTGCCTGATATTCTGCAGCTCAGCTTTCCGTCTGTTGAGCCAACAGTCGCAGCTTAGGCCTGCCCTGTCCTTGCCATGGGATGGCATGGAGCATCAGGAGGGTCCACAGCACTGAAGGCACCCCTGCTGCCACAGGGCAAGGTGCTCCTGCCATGCAGGGCAATGGGTCAGGGTTGGCTTCCCGAGAGCAAATCAGGGCCAGAAATGGGCTCTGATGGAGAACGAGGCTCATGGTTGGAAGAGCTTGTCTTGTTCCCGAGAGGTGCTCCTGGCGAGCAGGGTTATTTTCCTGTTGATGACTCAGAACTTCTGCTGAAGTCAGGGGAGGTTCATGGCAGAAAGAGGGTTAAAATATGACACTGCCCAGGTACATGGCCTTAGCAGAAAACAGAGTTAACCCTAAATTTTGGTTTAGGGGCTTCTTAAAATTTCAGCACTTCTGTGGCTGACCCTTTTTCATGTGGCTGCCATTTGTTTTTGTTTTTGTTTTCACATGAAATTCAAGGATATTAAGCCCCCAGTTTAGCAAGGCAGATAAACACATTTACAGCATGACTTGCAGGTCAAGCGCTTAGAATTACCTACCCAGTTAAGCTGTCACACTGATTTTACCTTGATTTGTTCCCTTGATGTTTGAAGCCTTTCTTCCTCCTGGAGAAACAAGTGTACTGAGTCACTGGGGAGAGCACTGCAGCATTGGGTTGCATTACAGGCACGCACAGAGACATCAAGTCATATGAGGCATGTCTTGGTCCATCGAATGACAAAAGAGTCACAGCATTGCAACTGGGACGTGTATGTTTTAGCAAGGCGTGGAGGTGCATGAAGCCCTGCTAGGAAGCAGCCAGTGCATATGGAGCAGTGCTACAGCATTTCTCTCCATCCAGGATTTCAGAGCAGCTACTCTGCAGAGATCCAGTGAGGCCAACCTGGGCATGCAGTAAGGGGTATCACAAAGATGGAGAAGGGCTTTGTAGCTGTGGTGATATCTGAGCTGACAAGTTGGGAGCAAAAGGAGATCAAATAATCTCATGTAGGATGGAGACTGTGGCCTCATCCCAGATCTGTTTTGCTTGAAATTTTTCTTATAGCTGGGAACCTTTCAGCTGCTTGGAGGCTAGCATCAAGTGGGACTAGCAGAATTTCTGTGGAAGCAGATCTTTCAAGGAAAACCCATACTACATCTGTCATTTTTACTGGCGATTTTTTTTTTCCATTAGTTGAAAGCATGTGAAACTCAAATGGTGAGCGAGTGTAAAGAGCAGGTGTCATCTGTAATTAATTCAGTTCCTCTTTTTAGACTTGGGCACTCTGGAGCTGAAACTGCAAGTAAAGCTCATAATGGGATGTAATCAAAGACATACAAATACTTGTAGGAACCTCAGGAACACAATGGCTTTATGAAGTCTCTGCTTTTGGTCTTGGAATATGGGGAGAGTTTGTGAAACCTAAGACAATCTTCACTGTACTAAAATTGGTATCAAACCTCTTAGTGAGTTCGGGTTCTCATTTCCATTCATTGATACTTTTCTTTAAACCCTGTCCTGGCTTTGGATGGGATAGAGTTACTTTTCTTCATAGAGGCTTGTATGATGCTGTGTTTGGGATTTTTGATGAAAATAGTGTTGATAACACACCGATGTTTTAGTTGTTGCAGAGCAGTGCTTACACAGAGCCAAGGACATTTCAGCTTCTGGTGCTGCCCTGCCAGCGAGGAGGCTGGGGGTGCACCAGGAGCTGGAGGGGACACAGCCAGGGCAGCTGGCCCAGACTGGCCAAAGGTATGTCCCATACCATGTGGCGTCGTGCTCAACAATAAAAAGCTGAGAGGTGGGGTGGACATTCAGAGTGATGGCATTTGTCTTCCCAAGAAACTCTTGATAGACCCAGCTTTCCTGGAAGTGACTGAACACTTGCCTGCCAGTGGGAAGTAGTGAATGAATTCCTGGTTTTGCGTTGCTTGCACGCGCAGCTTTTGCTTTACCTGGCAAACTGTCTTTATCTCGACTGATGAGTTCTTGCACTTCTACCTTTCTGATTCTCTCCCTCCCATCCCACTGTGGGGAGAGTGAGTGAGCGACTGCGTGGTGCTGAGCTGCCTGCCGGCATTAAACCATGACAGACCCCCTCCTGAACTTTAGTCCATTTCTTCAGACCAGGAAACAATATGTATAATAAGCACAAATTCAGATCTGCCATTGGACGCACCTGCTTTTATCCCATCAGAACCAGAAGCAGAGAAATAGTCTAGTTCAAAACATGCCTATATTTGTGCATTTTTTGATGGGCACACCTAGATTTTTTCCTACATTGTTAATCTCCTGTTATGTATTTATACCACCCTGTGGACTTCCCGTTAATACCACCAAATGTTCAACCTTGAGCAGTTACAGTAACAGCACAGGACACAGCAAGGAAATCTATTTATAGTATAGCAAATCAAACTTACATGGTAACATGTTGTAATTCAACAGTAGATTGAAAAAAAATGCAAGCAACAAAACGGAGGAATCCAATCTAAAATCTAATCTAAAATTACATTGATTTTGTTTGAAGGGAAAATAGGAAAGGATAGGGAAAGCAATGACACCCTGTGTGTTCACTGTAGGTAGACCTTTGTTTTGAAAAAAAAGGAAAAACAACAACAAAAACATGTCAATAATTACATAACATGCTTTTTCTGAGTGGAGTATCGCATTAGATATTGCCCTTTTTTATTAAGAACCAGTGGCGAGGTGAGCCCAAGTTCTCAGTCTCTGTTCACAGACAGATCAGCAGCTTGATTTAGTAGATCACTACAAGTACTTCAAGTTTGACTTGGAGAAGTTTTCCAAAAAGGGTCCTTACTGTTGGGTGGTCAAGCTGCTCCCAACTGTAGTGGGAGCTCACAGTCATCTTCTGTGTCAAGGAGGCCGATATCTGCCTGTGGCTTTGCCTGTCTCCAGCAATGCCACCTGAGGACAGTATTCCTTCTGCTCATGGATCTCCTCAGGCTCCCAGTCGCCTACTACCTGGAGGTATCTGTTTGTCTGCCCACAGTTCTGCTGTGTCAGCTCTCTCTGACCTGTTGTGTGAATATTGTCTCATATTCATTTTCAGTAACAAGATGATCCCACCAACATCTTTTCCTGAAGCAGGTGAGGGAGCATTCACAAAGCCACTTCCACTGGCAGAGCTGGGGCAGTGGCAGTGGTAACCTCCAACACAGATGTGGCACAGGCAGTGGGGAATGGTGCTGTCTCCAGATTGTATAGCTGCTTGCAAAGGGAACGTCTGTGTGTATATATATGTATATATGTATGTATATTTTATGGCCTGAGCACTTCTCCTTTAAAACATAAATGACCCATAGTCTACAGTGAGCAGGTGCATGTCAGTTCCTAGTGAAGTTGCAGTTTCTGCCACTGTCGAAGGAGAACAATGACCCTTTTTTTAAAGAAGACCTCTTTGAAGTCAGTTCACTGTGACTGTGCAGAAGCATTAAGGAGTTTATTCTGTTTTTCTAACTCAAGACAAACATCTTCCCTGTATGAATGACTCCCCTTCCAATGTCTTTCTTACAGGATGTCAGAAGAATGAAAGGAGGATTGAGTTATTTTTAGCCTACCCATTTCCTCTAGCTCTGTTATGAGTTGAAAGCCTTTCTTTATGATTTCAGTGCTGTAACGTAACGAGTTTTCTATAGTTCTCCAAAAGAGGGAGATTTGCAGTCATACCATATTACATGTTTATGTCTATAGTGAGGAAAACTTGTATGCCTCAGAAATGTTTGCCAATATATAAGGGGACTTGCTGAACATTGAACAGATCTCCTTTACAATTTCCTTATCATTTTCTGCAATCCAGCTATTGCTTTTTATGATGGTTCTTGCAGTGAGACATCTCTCTTTCTGCCTTCACCTCTTCTGTGGTATGCATAAGAACTTATTTAGTGTACATGTTACAAACGACTTTGTTTTTACTCAGTGATTAAATTGTTAAGTTGGATGGATCCAGTAATACCTCATTTTGCCATCAGATTAAGTTCGCTTTTATTTTCATTATCCATTCTAAGAGTATTTGCTATACTTATTTTTGGCAGTACGCTGAAACCTAAGTCAGTGTTACTTAATTTATAACATATCCTTGATATATTCTGGTCCATTAAACAAAGGAATGTCTTTGCATCCTCTTCCACAGACAAATTATAGCACTATTTGAGTGTCTGTATTTGAAATGCTCTTTAGCTCTAGCCCACGTAGGACATTCAGTTCCACTGATCACACTCCCATGTAGAATCTGGGTAGCTCTGCCACAGTTCATCTTGTGCTTGCCTTATGGAACAAGCTTAATTTTGAACTTTAACAAATGAAAGGTACAAATCTTTTCCTGCACTTACTATCCCTATCTTTGGCTTGCAAAAGGAGAAACAAACAAGAAATGCCAAAAGCAAGGACATGTGCTGGATGCCAGATGTATTACTGCCAATAACCCAAATATGTAAAAAGCAGACAATTGAATAGTCAAGGTCATCTTTTAATAGCTCATATAATAAAAAAAATCATTCCAAATGTCTTAATTTTTGTGTTATTAGGAGCTTGGTTTTGTAAAATAATGTAAGAGAGAAGAATGTTGTCAACTCTAGGACATATATGAAGATAAAAAAATCTTACTGTTTTGATAAAAATGTGTAATATCCATACCTACGTATTTTATATATATATATATATATATACATTATCAAAAGAAACTAACTTTTGACTAGCAGCTGGCAAATTTCAATCTATTTCCATTTTCTTTCTAACAAACAGACTTTTTCTTATGCAGTGCAGGCAAGCTGCATTGACATCCTTGTCAGGGGTCCAGTTTCTCAAAGGTGTTTAGGCAACTTTGATGTCAATAGGCATTTGTTACCTAAAATATGATAGAGGATCTGGATGTAAACTCCTCACAGAACATCCAGGGTGAAGCCATGCAGCCACGCTTCAACTCCACTGAATATGGTGGCATTCCACCATTTACAAACAGCATAATTTATCAGATAACTATTTGCCATAGCTGGGGAAAAAGAAGAAAAAAAAAGATAAAAGAAAAAAAGCAAGGGGGAAGGAAAGCAGAGAACAAGAGCAGAGTGCTTAAATGTCGGAGAAAAGGGGAATCAGTTCTTGGAGGACTGGAGAAAGCTGCAGAAGAAGGAATAGGAAGAAACCCCAGATATGGTCAAAGAGAAGTGCCTACAAGAGAGAAGCTGAAAAATAAAATTTCAAATGTTAGCAGTTACTTTCAAGATGTTATCAGCCATCACTAGTGTGTTGTCATGGGGAGAAAAAGGCATTACAGCATCAAAGGAAACAAGAAATGTAATGAAGAAAGAAATTAGAAGAGCAATTTGCATCTATTTGGTGGTATAATCTTCAGAGGCACTTTTGTTAATTGGGAGGTTTGGGCCGTACGTATTNAATTTTTGTGTTATTAGGAGCTTGGTTTTGTAAAATAATGTAAGAGAGAAGAATGTTGTCAACTCTAGGACATATATGAAGATAAAAAAATCTTACTGTTTTGATAAAAATGTGTAATATCCATACCTACGTATTTTATATATATATATATATATATACATTATCAAAAGAAACTAACTTTTGACTAGCAGCTGGCAAATTTCAATCTATTTCCATTTTCTTTCTAACAAACAGACTTTTTCTTATGCAGTGCAGGCAAGCTGCATTGACATCCTTGTCAGGGGTCCAGTTTCTCAAAGGTGTTTAGGCAACTTTGATGTCAATAGGCATTTGTTACCTAAAATATGATAGAGGATCTGGATGTAAACTCCTCACAGAACATCCAGGGTGAAGCCATGCAGCCACGCTTCAACTCCACTGAATATGGTGGCATTCCACCATTTACAAACAGCATAATTTATCAGATAACTATTTGCCATAGCTGGGGAAAAAGAAAAAAAAAAGATAAAAGAAAAAAAGCAAGGGGGAAGGAAAGCAGAGAACAAGAGCAGAGTGCTTAAATGTCGGAGAAAAGGGGAATCAGTTCTTGGAGGACTGGAGAAAGCTGCAGAAGAAGGAATAGGAAGAAACCCCAGATATGGTCAAAGAGAAGTGCCTACAAGAGAGAAGCTGAAAAATAAAATTTCAAATGTTAGCAGTTACTTTCAAGATGTTATCAGCCATCACTAGTGTGTTGTCATGGGGAGAAAAAGGCATTACAGCATCAAAGGAAACAAGAAATGTAATGAAGAAAGAAATTAGAAGAGCAATTTGCATCTATTTGGTGGTATAATCTTCAGAGGCACTTTTGTTAATTGGGAGGTTTGGGCCGTACGTATTAGAATACTCAGAGACTGGTGGAAGTCTCCAGAGATGTTTCTAGGCAGCAATTTGGATAGCCACAGAACATTTCGATAGCCTCAGAGTTTATCAGCAAAATGAGTTATTTTTCCTTCATCACTTGAAACTTGACAGTCAAAAGGAAAAAAGACCAACCTCTTGCAGGAGCCTGTTTCTTTGAGCAAACAAAATACTGAAAAGCTCATCTTTTCTTCCACAACTTTTGATAAGATGATTCTAATGGCATACCTCTATTCACTGGGGTGTGACTAGGTATGAGTGTACCTAGTCTTAGCTGTGAACACTTGTTCTTCTCTTGTATTGTGGTTTTTGTTCCTTTTTCTATTTTACTTTTATGAGTGTTTAGAGGTCTAGATATCTGTTCTGAAATAAGTAAATAACTAAATAATACATAAAGGGACAGAAAGAGTAATCCCCTGCTTCACAAAAGTCAATGGAGAAAGAACAGCAGCAAATTCAGTGCACCTTCTGATACTGTTTGTCACTTCAGATGTCATTGAGATTGATTTTTATTTATCATTAACATCTAAAATTTCCAATGGCAAAAGTTGAGCACTTAAGTCCATACCTTATATGAATGCAAAAAAGTCTTTGGTATTCAGAGACTTCTTTACATGTATCAGTTCCTCTGAAGCTGAGGTTTGAGTGAAACTCAATTTATTTTCCTACCTTTTTTTTTTTTAACCAGAGACATAGAACTTTTCTTCCCTTGTGCAGGCACTTCTCTGGTTTGAATGCTTTTTCCTTCCTTTCTGCTTTTTATTTCCTTGATCTGGGACTTTTTCTGTCCTCAGGTTGTCCTTTTCCCTGGGTGTGTCTCCTGCTTCAGAATATACCATGTCTCTGCCCATTCCCTGCACTCCCAGCTACATTCATTAGGTGGATAATGGCCTGCAACCATTTCACTTGAAAACGACACTTTCTTCCAATCCAGTCTCTTATCACTGCTGGAGTCAAATTGAGTCACAAGGTCTAAAATTACCCCTGAGGACAACTCTGCTGAGGTAAATACAGTGGATTTAACTCTCTGTTTTCCTTGTATTTCAAAGATTATTTTTAAAAATTTCAGCTTGAACATACTTGTTTTCAAAATGTATTTTAATTGAAAAGTATGAACAGCAGAGCTTGTTCATTCCTTTTGACTAACACCTATTCTTTTCACACAGCAGCTGTACCAAATACAAATATATTTTTTTAATCAAAACAAGCAGACTGCTATCACAGTTTACTTGCTCTTCCTCTCATTACTGATCTTTTGCTGTAACAATGGATCTATCTGTAATGCCAAGTTTTGTGTGCATTAAACTCGTATTGCTGAAAAATCTCTGAACAAACTTGCCTGCAACAGTCTCAGATGGAGATTGTTCAAAGGATGTGGCTGAAACAAAGAGGTATACACCGTTCCATAAATATACCCTCCTAAGTGTAAATTGTGACCATTCCTCTCTCCATCTGAACACTGAAAGCTTTTCAGAAAGTTGCTTTTATGTAAGATTAGAGAGCTGTCTCCATGACACGGTGCTTTGCTTCTCTTCACCATTAGTTGGGCGTTAGTTGTTCTGGCTGTAAATAGACAGGCACAGATGGTACCACGACTCTCCGAGCCTCCACACATCTTGCACTGCAGGGATTTTTGTTATTCTTGTTATCTCTCTAGCAGCTCCTACTCTTTCCTAACAGTTTGTTGAGAAGAAAAGGGAAGGCTAAAGAACAATCAGTCCCTTTCCTTTCTAGGATTGCTGAAGCCTTTAGACAGGATTGCAGCATTCATTTTGACTTTACTCTTTGTTAGGGGAACCCAACCATGGGCTCTTCATCGAAGCAAACTTTCTGCCAGCCTCACCAGGTGAAGTCTGTCCTCCCTGAGAAAGATGAGCAGAACTAGATGCCCCGATGGCATTAAACTGCAATGCTCTAACAGCATGCAGCCTCTCTCTGCATATCCCTCCTCAGTGCCCTGCAGCTCTGATCACCAGACTGCAAAGAAACATGACAGACTTACATCTGGAAGCTTATACCTTGAAAGACTGCCTTGGTGCACAAGAACAGTGTTTGCAGGAAAACACTGCAGGAACATTAGCAACACTGAATCTGGAGAGGGGATGAATAAGAAGGACCTGACAGTTGTAGCTCCCCCAGTGCACATCATGGAGAAGGTAGTTTGGGTGATCCTCTTTAGTCTTTCATATACCACAAGAACAAGATGTTAACTCAAAGGCAACAAATTGAAATCAGATAAAAGGAAGTCAATTTTATAAACAGTACAATTAACCTCTTACAATTACCATAGGAGCCAATAACTTAGCAAGGTTCTAAAAAGGATTGGATGTTTGTATAAACGATTAAAGTACTTGCTTAGTATTTTCTCTATCCCATCTTATGTAAGCTTATAAGCTTCTGTGTCTCTAGAGAAGGCAAGCTGCTAGTGTCTGGCTAAGAAGTCTCCCTTCACTGCTAACAGGCAAATCTCCTATTTGTTTACTATTAGGTTTTTCATCAGCTTCCTATACAGTGTTGGTGAAGGCAAACAGTCAGTGACTTGGCAACAGGTGGACTGTTCACCTGCTCCTTGACAGTAGTTTCTGCATTGTCATATATGAAGCTACTAATGAGAAGAACAGTGGTAAAGGTTAGCTAGTGTATTCATGAACAGCTCACCTCTGTCCTGGGCCTCAGGCTGTTCATATAAACCTGTGTGACGTTTCGGGGTGGGGTGGGCTAAGCTTTTCCAGATAAGCTAATGCCAAAGCATTAGACAGTGGAACAACCACTGTAGATACAGAGCAAATTGCCCTTTTTTGCCCCCAAAAGAGCAGCAATGCAAATGTGAGTTGGGTGTGGGGAAGTACAAGCCCAGTCTGCTGGGCCTTATAGCCAGCAGATGGTTTCCTTTCTCATAGAATCATTGAATGGTTTGGGTTGGAAGGGACCTTAAAGATCTTCTGGTTCTAACCCCCCTGCCATAGGCAGGGACACCTTCCATTAGACCAGGTTGCCCAAAGCCCCATCCATCCTGGCCTTGAACACTTCCAGGCATGGGGCATCCACAGCTTCTCTGGGCAGCCTGTGCCAGTGCGTCACCACCCTCATCCACCTGTTTAGCATGACCCCAAAATTTACCTACCAAAGCCCTTTAATGATATAGCATATCCTTATATTAGTACTGCTCCAAAACAAAACAGCCCTCCTCTTAACATGGGGATACACCCATGTACATCAGCCCTGTGTGGTCCCCAGAGACCTGTGGGCAAGCAGGAGCAATGTCAGTGGGTGCTCCTGGTGGGCCAACACCCCCACACACCGGGCTCCTCTTCTGCGCTGCCCTGGTCTGCTCTGGGGAGTTTATCTGCATCTGTATTTATCAGCCCATCACAGGCTCTGTCTTAATCAAGACTGCAATATCCTGTAACAGAAGACAGCCTTACAGGAGAGGAGAGTGTGATGCAAATACTGCACAGAAGGGACATCGTGGCTCACCTCTTTTTTAATGAAAGGACTGACTGAGAACCGTCTATCAAAAGGACTAGACACCTAAGTGATAGATGAATTTCCCAGAATTGCAGTGTTTCAACAGGAAAAACCAAAAGCACCTTAATATTAAATAGTAGCTGTGAATGTCATGCAGAAATCTATGACAATCTCAAGAGGAAGCAGTTGAAGGCACGAAAAGCCTGATGAGATTATAAATAAAATTATATATTGCATTACACCACGCTCCCGCAATTCATGTTTCCTCAGCTATTCAGTATAGATTGCTGTCAGTTCACCACTTATCTGCAGCAGACTTTGGCTCTTAGTTCCCTCATAAATGAGACAGTTTGGACACTGACATGAAGAAATAGGGTGTTTCTCATTTCTCTGCGGATGCCAATGTCTGGGGCAAATCTGGGTGAAATCCTGACTGCATGCATGGTTCAAGATACACCAAAGTGGGCTGGAAAAGGCAAGTAGAGATGCAGTTCTTCTTTGCAAACATGAAGATAAATAAATATATAAATCACTTGATCGAGTTGGTGGCCATAGGTTTGAAGTCCATGGAGCAGATAGGCCAGTAGTCAGTTTGTTGAGGCCTTTCTACACCAGCTTTCGTGGTGACTCTACACAGTCACTCCTGGGGAAGCTCACAGATGCCCTGCTGCAGAACACAGGAAATAGCCGATTCCTCTGGTCTTGGTGCCTTCAATTGAAAACCAGCTGCCTTCCTAGAATGCAGCAGTAGCTGGACATGCAAGGTTAGGATCAATACAGAGTTGCAGAGGGAAATTTATGGACATCAACATCCAGCATAATTTAAAAGCAGGTCTATAAGACACTGGACTCGCATGCTTGCTTGTTTGTCTCACCAGCGTGTCCTAGCTTGTCTTTCAGAGTTGACTGTGTTGGAGAAAAACCCTGTCATTTACCACACAGTACCGCTACAGGATGGGCTCACAGCAAGGTTAGCTTTGGAGGCTGTAATGGAGGTCTTTAATATTTCTGGCTTCTTTCTGATTTCTGAACACCAGGTTCTGCTGATGAATAGAGCGGGGCTTTAGAGCCAGGTACGTGTCTACCACTTAAACCCTAATGCTTTGCCACTGAAGTGAGCTGCTCGCAGGAGTTGCTAGGTAACTATAACCTTCTCATAGCTTATGTGAGCGAGCGAGATAATTCTGATGATGTCATGCTTCAGGTTCGTATGTCATCTTCTAAAAGAGTTTTCTCTTAATTTCTACAGGAATGGGTGCATGGGGGAGTTCTGCAGTAAGTTCGAACTTCCCTGCTCCATCATGCTTGTATAGCTTAACTTCACTCTTGCAAAACACCGTAATAATGCAAAATTGGCCAGGGCTCCTCAAAGTGTGATTTTAGGGGAGTACTTCTATCTGTTCAGGCCTCTTACCTCTTCTCAACACTGATTCAAGGGCTAACTCCTTGGAAACACAGACATCTTCATCAGCTACTCCGCCACCTGTATCTGAACAAAATGGTGGCTTCCTCAGTAAAAAGATAACAGGAGTTTTGTGATTATGCTTTTCAAGAACACAAAAATCCAACTGTTAAGTGCCAGAAACAGATTGAAGCTGGGACTTATGCCCCTTTCAATACTATGTGCCTAATTTTAATATTTATTAGTGAGAGTCTAGTTACATCAATGTGTAACATTATGAGTGTAGTACATCTTTGACAAGGCAGAGGAGAAAAGATTCTCAGACAAGATGCTTTGAACATGCTGTGATGAGTATGGGATGGATGAACAGGAAATCTCAGACTTGTGAGAGATCTGTACTTGAGAGAATTCAGCCCTAAACCTGGCCCAAACAAAGCCTGCAAGGTGTGTGCATCCTGATTCCTGAGCCTAGAGGGGATGCACATTCAAAGCATGGTGTGTCTGAAAGCTTTCCAGGTGTCTCTCTGCCTACATGGGAAGGCAGGGCATGTACGCAGGTGACTGGTCAGAGCTGTGCGTCCAGGTTTGACCACCACTGGGGCTCTGCAGATGCATTTGTCATTTTTCCTGTTTTCTTCCCCTAGCCTGGGTTATCTGTTTTTCACTGAGGTCCTAGAAAGCCACCATTTCGCTTGGAGGTCCTCTTGTGGGTCCGAGGGTGTGTTGTCTTCTCTGAACAGTCTTGTCATGTCCTGGTCTTTTTCTTCAGTGGACATTGGCACTGGCAGGAGCATCACGCTGCAGTGGGAGGTGGTGCGAGCAGTGTCCAGAATAGAGAAATCAAGCCCTCTGTCTCCTGTCCTCCAGCTTGTAACACTCATGCATCCTCTGGGAGCTACTGCCTTCATCCCTGCCACTCCTATCTGTATCTACTGGTTGTTCTCTTTCTGTTTGCCTGTCTGATTTGATCTTCTTTTTCTTTATCACTCTTTTGCTGTCCTTCTCCCCCACACTCTTCCCCAAGTGTGAGAATTTCTAATCAGTGCAGAGCACAGGTCCCAGGTGTGTGCTGTGCGGGGCTGCTGTGGCAATTAGCTAACGTTTGGAGTGTGCTGAGCAGCAGCATCTCCAGCATGCTATTTTAAGATGCACAGTCTTGATCACATATAAAGGTCTACCTGGCAGGAAAGGAATTGAGGCAGAGAATACAGCTGACATTCCCTAGACAGCGAACAAATGCTGGTGTTAAATGTGCAGTTTAGGACAGGTAAGTCCATTTTCTGCAGTGAAAGAGCATTCATTAGGACAGGCACAGACCAGTGGGAAAGATGAGATGCCCCACTGTCAGCAAGTGCCTTGATATCTTCACTTATTCAGTTTGATTAGACAAGGACCCCCCTCCTTCCAAGATGAACTGTAAGAAACCTTTCTGCTTCGTGTCAGTTCCACAGAAATCATCAGGGTGATTTGCATAAATATGCAAGTGGTAATCAAACCTGGGTAGTTCAGATGGTTTATGATACATTTTTTGTACATGCTATGCATACAAAATGAATAGATTTTCATTCTGTTTAAACTGCACAAGGTCATTGAATTGAACAGGGACCAAAGTAATGGAAGGCAAATTTTCATCCCATGTTTCTTGGTACAATACCTCTCCGGGGACGTAATAGCATTACTGTAAAGGCCAAAAAGAGTACGACAGATCTGCTGGTCCTCTAGTAATGGTCCTGTTCTTCTAGCTGCAATTTTTTACCTAGTTTAGAGCAATAAGAGAATAAGGAAGATTACAATTGCTGATTGAGTTAGGAGACTTTTCTTTCATGTATATTTCACATACCAAGACATTCTGGTAAATCTAATTTACAGGCAAGAAAGAGTCTATGAAGACTGAAGTGACAGATACCTCACATTTGACGTTTTCATTTTGTTTTCCATCTGATTCTCTGTTTGTTTATATGGTTCAGACCAAAGATTAACACACACTGCACAAAGCTTTCCATTATTTTATAGAAAGTACATGAGGTTTTTGTGTGGCTGCCCAACAATGACAGAGCAGAGGGCTCCAGAGTTTTACAGAATTATCCGATATGTAACTTTACCCATGTCACTTCACATATCTTTAAAATTGGGAACTGGAGATTTGATGACTTTTTAGAAGTGAAGTAAATGAAGGCCAGCATAAGAACTGAACAAAAATGAGAATTTAAATATCATTCTCTTAATTACCTGACATAATCCTGCCAGTTTTATTTTATAAATTACTTAAGTGCCAGCTAAAAGACAGTCAATTACCTAGAACTCTGGTAATAATTAATTGAGTTCTCTAAAAAACAGCCCTCACCAGTTATACAGTTAAATATTTATGACTTATGACTAGTGGTGATACGTTTTCAAGGCAGATGATCAGATCGTACATAAAACAAATCAAGCATCTGTAGTTCAGGAAGTTTCCTTAAAGTCCACACTTTCGAGGGGCTTGTGACTTTCTGATACTTTCCCACTTTGGGGAATGGAGTTTTCCATTGCTTGGTCCCTTCCCCAAAATTATTCCTTTGAGATATTCATAATCATTCTAGCTTCATATCTAAGTTTGAAGAATCCGTATGTCAGTGTACTGTCTTGTGTGATGGGCAGTATCTGCTGTTGAAAAAAATACAGTAATACAGGCTAAGGCATAGAATTAAGAGGGCACATGCAACTCAGAATTTCAAATGTTGAGGGCCAACAGTAAAGGCTTCACTGTGCAACTTGATTATAGTGTTCAGATATATTCAGAGATGGAGAACATTTTTCATTGAAGATAAATTTTTATGCTATGTTGGTTTGCATAATCTGTTTTTTTCTAAACAAATGACACATTAATAAATGTTTAATAATATACTGCAAAAATTATAAGCAGTGTTTAATAGTACCTTTTCCTGGGATTAAGGTTTTGAAAATTGTCTGCCAGGTTTTCTATTCTGATCTCATTTCTTCATACTGAGACAGCTTGTAGAAACAGTAATGATTTTTTATCCTTTAAAGAAAACAGCTTACCTGCATGAAGGCATACTAGGATCAGCTATTTTTTAAAAGTTTAATTTGTGTTTCCATTGTGACAGCTGCATTTTGTTTTTGTCAAAAAGCTATGTCTGCCCCACCCATATGGCAGGCTTTTCAGTGTTGCATATGTGGTCCTTCTCTGGCATGGTGGGCTCCAGTGAGTCCCATCATGGTGGTGGGCTCAGCTGGGGTGCGGAGCGGTCCAGCTCCACTCTGTTCACCTCCAAAGAGGAGGCTGGAAGCAAGATGAAAGTTGTTTTTCCACGAACTGCAAGTTACATGGATGCTTTTTACTACAGAAAAATGACACTGAGATTAAAACAAAACCAAGTGCCCTTCCTCCCAGCTCCAAACATTGTTCACAGCTGTTTATTCAATAGAAGAACTCTTCCAAACAAAGCCTTTCTGTAGGGGCAGCTGTCCCAACCCCAGAGCCTCCAAATATACAGCACACATTCCCTGCAAAGCAGCGGCAGCCAAGGGCAACACCAAGGATGCCAGCAGCCACCACGCAGGGCTGAGGGCCACATGCCCAAGCCCCCTCCACAAATGTAGCATAGGCAGGTTAGGGTGCCACAGCTACTTCTTCAAGCAAGAGCTTCTGCTGAGCAGGGTTACAGCCTGCAAGGAAGGGGGTGAGTGGCTGCATTTTATTTTTATACCCTCGGCTTCATCTGTATCCATCGTTACACTGATAAAGGAACAGCTGCTTTTAATCTCACTTTTAAATCCCAGGCCTGGTATGGCAACTTCTCAGGAGCTGTGGGTGCTATCCTTAACTGGCCAACGAGACACAAATGCCAGCTATTATCCTTATGGCAGCTATGTGTGGCATTAGCTGTGGGTCTTTTTTGCTGCTGATCTAATTTTTGCGGTAGCAGTTGGGGCTTGGGAGTCAGAAATGCTGTAGTCACTTCTCTTGCTAAACACTTCGATTCACTCACCGGAGGCGTGTGAAGGGTTGTTCGGAGCTGCTTTGACACCAAAGGTTTTATTTCCAGAGACTGTCACACGGTGATACAAACTGCCAGGGGAATTTAAGCACAGATGATTAATGCATAGTAAGGTAACCCTTGGACTGGCATAGCCACTATTCCCGTGGAAAGAGTGCCTTGTAATAGCTCATTTATATAAGAGCAGTGAGACATTCTGGCCTGGGAATTGCCATGGTTTGAGTTCACCATTTTCATAAAAAATGTGAAAGGGGGATGGGCACGAGGCTTCTCAGCACTGGAGGCAAAATACAGAGCAACCCACCATGGATGAGACTGTGCAGACCCACAGAGGTGAGGCTGCAGGCAGGCGGTCTGCTTCGCTGATACACAGATCTGGTCTGGCAAAAAAAATATGCTCCATAGACATCAGCCTGTTGGCCTGTTTCTGCCTTTTGGAAGGTAAAGAGGGGAGCTTCATTTAAAATGATAGTAAGAACATGGAAATGGACCTATCGTGTAGATAGGGGAAGAGCTAAATACAGGCAAAAAAAAATAAATTTCAGTCTTCCCTGAGATGGGTAGATAAGTATGAAAAGTTGTTCCCCCTTCTTTCCACTAACTTTTACCAAAAGTTAGCAATTCCTTCCTAAAGCTTGCCTGCCACATAGTTCTGTGTGGGTCAGCGGAGGCAATGCTGAGTTAAGCCAACTCCTTTGGAGGATGAATGAATGCCTGGGAAAGAGACAGGTGAAAAGTATAGAGCTAGCACAATACGAGAGACTGGAAAGAGGTTATTTCCTTGTGTTGTCACAAAGAGAACTTTTATAAAGGGCTACACAGTCTGTGCATATTCTTTCTGACGTTGATGGATTGTATTGGGAAGACGGTCAAAAGAGATCCTTTTCCATACATGAAATACAGAAGGGCTGGATGGAGTATTTTCTGGAGGAATAGTAAAGGTGCAAGCTGACAGTGAGCCTTCAGAGCCACTGGTTTGCTGACTTAATTTTGTCTTGAAGGAAAGCCAGTGTGCAGAAAGAGAACCAGGTATCCTTCATGTCAGTGGCTGCGGTTTCCTCAGGCGAAGAGAGATTATTCTCTTGTGCCCCCTTGTCCAGCCTTCACCCAACAGAGATTATAGTATGTTAAAATGTGTGATACCCTAGGGATAGAAAACATTGAGAAAAGGGATTAATGCTTAAAATACGAATTCTCAGTTTTATTTCTCTGCTACTTTTTTTTCTCAACTTGTTTGTACAATATTTTTTCCTACAATATCCTTGTGTGTTTCTCTCTAGTTGTTTGATTGCTGATCTACAAAAGCTTGTAGCCAGTTGTCTCAGCTTAAACAAGGAGAAAGGTGACAGAAGGACCTTCAAGACCCTGTTTTTCTTCTGTTCCCTGGCTTGCAAGCTTGTTCTGTACTAGTAATTCCCATCAAAGCAATACTGCTTATTTTGTCTCATTACTATAGTGGTTCAAGAAGGGAAAGAAATCAGAGGGCGTTGAGCTGTGCCAGTGAAGAAACATGTCCGTGATCATTGAGGAACTTGTTCATTAATTCCCAATTCAAAACAATGTTTTCATTACCCTGTTTTGCTTTTACAGCCAGAGCTGGCTTGAGAAAGATTGAGCTGTTTATGTGTAACTTAAAATGGATGTCCGAGGCATTGGTTTTTTAAATAATTGTTTTGTATTGCTGACTGATTTTCTACTAAACAGGCATAGTTATTTAAATGATACTGTGATATTCACACTTTGTCTTCTGTTCAGTTCCAGGAAGTTTGTCTCATGAGGATTAGAAATGCTGCCATCTGCAATACAGACATTTCTATCAGCGGATATGACCAGGAAAACCTACTGTTTGTGAGTAATTGCTTCTAAAAATAAGCACTGTCTCTTAAAAGTGAAATGCGAGAGTGACAGGTATCTTTAAAACAATTCTTCTAGTTAGTAGCAGAAAATAACACACATCTGTGACTATTTTGTAAGGCAAGCACCATGGACATGGAATGGGGTGCTTAAAATCCCCAGCCAGCCTAAATGCAGCATTTGTCCCTCAGTCCCACATGGCACCGGACCGTGGGCGGGAGGCCCTCAAACCCCTCCTCTCCTCCAGTGGAGTGGTGCTGATGGGGTGGAGAAGACCTCTGGCAGCAAGGGCCAAGGGCACAGGCACACAAGCTGCTGAGATAGGAAGGGAAAGGTAGCAGGATTAGGCCTTTTCTTTATCCTGTAGGACCAATCCACGCAGGTACTGAAGCCTCCGTACTTCCTCTGAAGGGCATAGCAGACTTTCTTTTGTAAACTGCTAATCAAGGGAGTAAATCAGAGCTTATAGTCAGTAAAGTAACACATGACAGCTCTTCCTGTCTCTCTCTTAGCAATAGATCTGTGCTGCCAAGAGACAATTAAATTGACATAGACTTCTTAATATGCTTGCTCTGATGACAGGGGTTTTGTCACTATTGTCCAGACTGCTCAACTCACACATGTTATAGAACACAGAGGAAAATCGTCACTTCAGCCTCTGCTCTGCACTCAGTCTACTTTGTCATCTAAAATAATCCATCTCTAGCTCACAGCAGAGAATCTGATGGGAGTGAAGAAAAAGCTCCTGGAGGCAGATCAGCCATCAATGATTTGAGGGACAATTTTCAGCGCAGTTCAGCAACGACTGAACCCCAGCACTCTGCTACCATGTGGTTTTAGCTTCAGACAGGGCTGTCACCCTTGTAAATGCTGCTTGGGCAGTAATACATTAGGCAACTGCTGGCTATCATCCTTTCCCACAAACCCACAGGCAGTGGCAATTTTTGTCCCCTCTGTTAGATCGTTGATTCAATCTTTAGCACAATTGAGAGGGCAGAGACCTGTGGCCAGAAGGCAGAGGGCAGAAATGGGGCAGGAACTGCTCAAAAAGACAATTAAAAGGCAAAATAATTATACTTTGTGAAAAAAAAGATAATCAGTAAGTAGTCCACCATTTAATACCCTACTTTTACTGTCACACTTAGTCACTAAGTCTCAGTGTGACAAATTAATGAAATCCCTCATTTGCAAAAGTGCTATGTTTCTGGTTTGTCTGAGGGTAACAACCTGAGAATTTTTAAAGACTCCTGTTAGGTTTTCAGGCAGGGCCAACTTTTTCTGTAAAAGTTAAAGCTGTCTAACAGGGGCACCCAAAACATCCGGCAACTTGGACTCCCAGATCAGAGAAACAGTCACTGCCTGCACTGCAAACAGAAAGCATCCTTCTGTGCTCTGTGTCACCTTGTCCCACTGGTGAGAGCTCAAGGACAGTCTATTATCTACCCTTGGCCAGGAGTCAGCAGGACATTTCTGGAGTCCTGTACTTCCCAAGAGCCCTCTTATATTCCTAGCCAACTGTGTGAGCACAATGTAAGCGTTCTCATGCTTTCTGGGAGCAGGAAACATATTGACCAAAGCAATTTCCATTTTCCAAAAGTTGTCCTTCTTACCTGTATGCATCTTCTAGCTTCAAACTCATAAACAAAAGATGGACAAGTGTCACACCAGGGCTCTGTGCAAAGCAGAGGGGAGGCAGCCTCGCAGCCAGCCAAGGTGCATTGTCCTGGTGCTTTGCTTCACAGCACGCACAGCCGCCGCAGCAGCTCACTGCACAGCATCCTCTGGGACTCCACTGAACCAGGGCTGTGAACGGCTGGTGAATGGGCTTCAGATGGCAGGCTTTGAGCTGCACACACTTTTAAATTAGTGTAGTTTCAGATTGTTTTAGTCTGGTTTGCTTCTTGTGGCTTGCCCAAGCTGCAAAAGGTATGAAAACAACAGAAACTTAGCTGCCTGCACATCTGGAGAGCACATGCATGATATGGTACAGGAGACAGTTGGGAGTAATTTGTGGAAATTTGGCAGAAGAAAACAATGACTAGTTGTCAAAAAGAATTTCCTTACAAAGTGATGATCTAATCAAAGAAAGTGGTAAGACACCACTTACTTCAAGTACACTGGGTGAAGAGAGAAACAGTCTGCATTGGCTGGACCTTCTCCTACACCCAAACCCCACTGCTCTGGGACAGCCCTTTCATAAATATTTTACAGCACAACTCACTATGCAAGCCTGCAGTCCAAAGCCAGTCATGTGGCCATTTCTGTCTCTAACAGCCTGATCCACTACAGCCCATATAAATCAGCGGGAATTATTCTCATGGAAAACTGGGGTCTTGAAACAGGCCCCTGAAATATAGCAGATAAATCAGCAGCAGTGTTGGCATTGCATAAAGGGCAGGGTGAGTAATAATAGCAACAAAGAACTCCCAGCATCCAGAAAGCGCAGCAGAGGTCAGGCTCTGCCATGAAGACAGTTGTTCAGGAGAGATTTAGATGTTTTGAAGGAAAGTGCAGCAGGGCAGTCATGCTCTATTTCAGCCGCAGCCCCCTGGTCCAGGGTGCTGGCTGAGGATGCTGCCACAGAGCTTAGCACCTTTCCACCACTTTGCCACCCAAACTGTGTTTCCAAGTATGCTTTATGCATGTCCTGTAGTCCACAGCCCTGCTGCAGGTGGCTCAGTCCATGCTAGTAGGCCATGAAAACTGAAGCGTGCTCCTAAGCGGCCTGTTAAAAGGTGCCTCCAGCAGCCTGCGCTCTGCCCAGCTCTTGCTCCCCTCTCCAGCAGCCATCTCAGCCATTTGTGGCTGGGTGAGCAGCTCCATTTCCTAAGGAAATCCAGTCAGGAATTGGAAGTTGGAGCTGGAAGTTGCCACCATCCAACCTTACCCTCACACTCCATAATCCCGTCACAGTGATTTGCCAGAACTTGCCTTTATTCCAGCCTTTCCAGCAAATCCTCCCTGAATTGCTCCAGTTAAGCCCAGGTGAACACATTATCATAGCTGTCTTCACTGTGCACTGGCTCTTCAGAATCTGAACAGACTGCAACGTTCTCAAATGTGTCTTTCTTCAATGGATTATTTTTGAATTTCTTCAACAAATAATTCCTGCTCTGTACCCTGACTCACTGAGTGCTGTACCTCTCTTAAGTAATGCATGCTAATGATCATCTGTTCTGCATTTTATGTCTAGTAGTGGTAAAAGATGAAAGCCCAGTATTGCCTATTATACTGGGGCTACAGTCAGATATATTAAAAAAAAAAAACTCCAAGATGACATCTGTTGTAGCCAAAGTTCATATATTCCTTCATGAAAATTCAACTACATTACAAAAAAAAAAAA
>VXAA01003989.1:1475609-1591940 GCA_013399115.1 Anseranas semipalmata
TTCATAAAAAATTAAAAAAATTAAAAAAAAAAAAAAAAAAAAAAAGGGTTTGCAGTAGATGGAGGATGATTCATGCTTAAATATACAGCAGAATGCCACTCAGAATTCCCTCTTTTCCCTAGTCCTTGCTGTTTTGTGAGTCCAGCTAGGGAGGAACTATGATCAATTCTAACATATCTACATTTTCTCACCTTGCCCTTCAGCATTCCATCAGAGATAACACTGAAATCTGGTGCTCTTTTGACATCACACAAATAGCATTCTCCGTCTCTCGTCTCTCTTGCAGCCTGTTTTATCTTTCAAAAAACAGCAAATCTTCACATGAAGCTAAATGTTTAGCTGCAAAAAATGAAGTGTATGGAGGATATGCATGAATACAGAAAGTAGCAGGACTGTCACTGAATGGTCCTTTTTGGAGAAATTGGCCCCATTTCAGTGGTTAGTGAACAGCTGCCTCCCAGCTGATATTTATCAGCTAAAAACAAGGCGACACAAAATCTAGCAAAAGGGAGAGAGAGCTGTGAAAACTAGAGGGCTCTTTCTAGCTGTGCTCTGGAAGTGACTGGGCATTTATGTCCCAGACAAAGCAGCTCAGGTCTGTGCGACTAGCAGGCCTGCTCCCAGCAGCATCTCCTGCTGTGACGGGATGACACTGCTGAGTGCCAGCTAGTAAAAGAAACCAGAGCTGAAGCCCTGAAACAAGTCCCCAGATTGATATCTGGCGCAGTCTCCTGTATCCCTGAGCTGCAGAAGTAGGTCAGAAATTTATATGAGAGACCGTAGCATTTCTATCCAGGTAGCAAGTGCTTCCTTGCTTCTTCATTACATGTTTCTGAGGACTGCAATTTGCTGTAATTCAGAATGGAGCTGTGGAAGTTTTGTGGGGGAAGATTAGCATGCTAAGACGCCGGCACACCTCCAAGGCAGCTGCAGCTGGGTTGTCAATGAGTTGGTGGTGGGTGACACCCGGTTGTGAGAATGAGGACAAGGAATGTGGCACCCATGTAGGTATCCTACAGGAACTGTGGAAGAAAAAACCTGGGGCTGTGGGATCGCACAGATAGGAGAGCTGATGGAAAAGCATCAGGAGGGAACCACACAGAGATGGAAACCATCCATCGTTGCCCAGAGGAATCTGGGGCTGAGGTTATGTGGTACCAGCTTTAACATCTTGCTTATCTTACTACCTAAGCTGGGAGTTTCTATCTGCTGGAAACAAAGTGGCAGTAGCAAATGCCTATTTTTTTCTAATTATTTCAGGTTTCGTGTACCTGTGAGTTTCATGGCAGGGCTGGATTCTCAGGGAGGACACCTGAGCACAGATCCCATGAGGCTCCAGCCAAGGACCACGGTGGTGAGGGAGGACACACTGCACCACCACATACATTGTGCCCTGCAAGGGAACCAGGATGCCAGCCAGGAACTGTGAAGACTACTTTGAAGTTAAGTCCTGTTTTTTTGTCCTTCATTCATGTCTCAGGATGATCTCAGTTCTGAGTTTTTTTTTAAGGTTGCTCTGGTAATTTAATGATTCTCAGTGGGAATGAAAATGTTATTTACAAAAATTCCTTGCAAAAAAGTGACAATTAACTGCCAGCAATTTTTGTAATGCATGCTGCAATCACAGCTACCAAAGCGCTGATTAAAACCAAGGACTACCCCTGTAGATACGTGGGGAAAATCATTCCTGGCCTCTCACAAATTGCAATTTAGTGTGCTGGCAAAACACCAAAGTGCCCGTGTTCATACCCAGCCATTAGAAGCACTGGAACAGTTTTTCATGTATTTCTCTGCTAAGGTTTGGTGTTAATGGAACAGGACATTCCAATAACCTTTTAAAAGGTTAGACTAATTCAGTTGTTTGCAAGAGCCAAGCTGTGTTAGTCCCATTGTTGGGTGGTAAGCAAAGGGAGGCAGCATAGAGAGGGGCAGGGCAGTATTTTAAGGTGTCTTCATGTAATAGTTGGTATAAAAGAACCTGTGAGTTGACCAGTAGGGAATTTGGCTTGCTGACGGGACCAAGGGGACAGAGAGCCGCAAGGAAATTGTCTCTTCTGAGCATCGCCAGTCCCTGAGCCAGGCCACACCTGCACAGCCCTGATACTATCATCCTGGGATGAGAGGGATACATGGGGATGAATAATTCAGCTGCAAATCAGCTCTCCAACTGCACAGCCTTTTTTTTTTTTTTTTTTTCCTCTGGGTTTCTATTTTTAATTTAGATACTCCCACATGTGTTTTTGGTAGATTAGAGACATGAGAAATAAGAGAAGAAGGCTGATGCAGACAGGTAACAGAGCCTGGGGGTGATGAAGGTTGAACTGACGCCAGCCTGGAGCAGGGCTGGTGCAGCCCTTCTGCCAAGGGCAGCACAGGGCTGCTGGCATGGTCCTGCGAGGGGATGAGCATCCCTGAGTCCTTTTCACTTCAGTGGGAGTTGAAAGTGCTCAGCACTGCTTGGATTTAGACCCCTATGTTGGCAGTTAGAAAGAAGCAATGGTCAGCGGAGGTGTTCTTCCATGGGATGGACTTCAGGGGAATTGTGTTCAGTTTTGAGCTCTGTTACACATCTCCTCTATGCAAACCTTGTACATCCTCTGTCTTCTAGTTCCAGATTTGTTAATGAGAAAACCACTACCACTGCTTCCTTTGGTCTTCCCTGTCTAGCTATAATCTCTATGGAAGAAACCATCACTGCTTGTTTATAGCTGTAGATTATTCATGGGGGGGCCTCTTCTGCTGTATGGTAGCATCTTCCTATCATATGTTTTAATCATGAACATTAGAAGGAGAGAGTTGTCAGAAGGGTTTGAGAAGATAAAAGTTTTTGGTGCAGCAGCTTAGTGAGGTGGTGAGAAATTGTAGGAAACAATGCGGAGGAAAAGCTGCCAATTTGGGCAAAAGTAAAATTATCATTCCATGTTCATCTTTGTGAGAACCCAGATTTCCAGAAGAGACTGGCTGGCATTTTCATTTGTACACTAGTTCCTACATATTATAAAACCTAAGATCAAAGCATAAGGGAAATCCTGTCATGGCTGAGAATCTTTTCTTTTTCCCTTTGCTGTGTATACAGTATTTTCCAACAAATTACTGCAGATGAGTCCTAATACTGATAATAACTGTTTTTACAAAGTCTAGACTGCTCTTGCAAATTCCTGGCTGGTAAAGGCATTGGTGTGTTGCTGTGGACTCAAGGAAAGCTTTGAAATTTAGAGTAGTTTGCTCTCTTCTTGTTATATTACATGGAGTCTTATCTCTCAGTTATAAGTCACTGGATATGGGGAACCTCTTAAAAATGAGCTAAGAGGGAAGCAAGTATTTGAAACCCAAAAGTGAAGGAACTAATGTGAGATCATCCAGTAGGCTACTGCCAGGACTGGGGAAAGCATTTAGATTTCCTGAGGCACTGTGTACTGTGCTGCACTTCCTCAGCATCTAAATAAAGGGCTTTATGTTAAAAAAAAAAAAAAAAAAATCCCTTCTTTCTTTTTGTCTTGATCTTTGTGATCAAGAAAACCCTGGACTAAACCCTGCTAAACTAACTGCTAAAAAATAATTGCAGGACTAATTGCTAAGCTGCTTGATTCCAGGTGAGGAAAACCTGATGCTGCTCCCACATTTTAGGGGGAAAAGAAGGGAAACAGAAAGGGAATCTGTAATGATGAGGAAGCCAACATCCTTCACAACAGAAATTTCATGGCTAACTGTTCACAAAGCCTGGTGATCATTTTTAACCATGTGATATTCAGGAGACTGGAACAAAAAGCACTATTACTCTCAGTTCAGTAGGTAGGTCATTAGTCAACTAGCTAAATGTCCAATAAACTCCATTTATAATGTACCTTTGGCTTCCTTACTTCTAGGAAAAAGAGTGCCAACAAGAGCATGCGTCATGGTGGCTTCTCACACCAACATTTTACAAAAAGTAGCTACAATTTTAAAATACGAAACAACATGCCAGACATACAAAGGTTTCTCTTTCCGTCCTAAAACATGATTTTTATCTCCAAAAACTACACTTGCCTGCAGCCCCTGAACAGCAAGTCTACAGAACTGAAACAGAGTCTGGCTTGAGATAGAGAATCCTTGGAGGCACTAAAGCAGGAATGGATTGCTTTATATCATTAGAAAGCCAAGACTGTCTACTTTCCTAAGGGATATAAAGCATTCAGTGTGCATCTGGTATTTCACAAGATACTGAGCCATAGCACTGCCCCAGAATTATCTTTTGCATATGCATTGCAGACCATTTTAGAGCTTCTAAACTTTTATCAAAAATTGAATTACTTTTCTTCTCTCTAATGGCATGTCTAAAGGCATGCTGCAGACATCTTATACGCCTTTTTCCCACCTATTTCTCCATTGCTTCTTCCAGATTTATAGAAATACAGGCACTAAAAATCCCGGACAGTCCTTAAGAAATCTGAATATCGCATCCATGTAGAAGCAGCGCTTATGTGCGCTGGGGATTCTAGGTGTCAAGCTACCTTCTACTCTTAATGCATTCAGTGGGCTTCTATATGTTAAAAGTAGAAAACGATATTTAAATTAAACAAAATTTAAATATGAAATAAGGTAACAATATAAGTATTGGACTTGCAAAAAATGTCAAAACTGTAAACATTACATGCACTGCTTAGACTTAGGAATGTTAGCAGGAAATAATACGGCCAAAAAAGCCTTAGAAGTAAGAAGACTCAAAAGTAGGAATCTGATTGTATGATAGGCTGTACATATGGAGCACCTGAATGATGTCTTGGTATTTTGTTCACTTCACGCAAATTATTTTTTACAAGTTCAGGCTGAAATAAAAAAAAAGTCTGATTTGACTACTGAAGCAACCCTGAACTCCTCACACAGGACACAAAGACAGGACACCTTGACAGGTCACCTCAGCATCCCTGTGGGTCTGCATAGCGAAAAGCAAAACTTGCCTTGAATTCCAGAACATAATTTGGCATTGTTGAGTTTATTTATGGCAACAGAATCTAAAATGAGCCTTACTCTCCAAAGAGACACCTCCAACTGTTAAAAAATTGCAGTCATGTAAAAAGTCTTTCTTTGGTGAAATCCAACTACTTAACATTTAAAATATATTTTCTTTTTTTTTAGATACAACATATAGATCTTGAACATCTATTAAGCAGCAATATACTCCACTTTCCTATATAGTTTTTGTGACATCTTCTTCTATATTTTCAGCTACAAGGAGAAAATGAGTGGCAGGTTTTATAACATCAAATCCTGAAAATGTGGTGTTAATTGGTATTTAGGAATTGCAGTCCAGAGCATTTAATGCTCCTATTAGTTTTCTTATTGTTGGGAAGCAAGAAAATTTCTATCTAGTACCAATGGATTTGAATAGTATATGTATGATAGCTAACAACCACGATCATTCTATGGAGTGGACTTAATATCTCCATAATATATATGGCATTGAGATATATCTGTTTGATAGTAACATCAATAAATTGATAAAAATAGCAAAAAAAAAAAAAAAAGGGCTAAAGTTAAATCATAGTAGATGATCATTAGGAAAGACCGCCAGACTTCAAACAGCATGCACAATACTTTACCAATCCTTTTTTGCTTCCTTTCCAAAGTAAATTAAATTAAAAACTCCTTTAACAGGACTCAGAGCTGCAAACAGTGCTAATGAAGAATATAAGGTATCTGTAATTGCATGAGACAGAAGGGGATCATAATAGCATCATAACTTTTTCAGCTGTAATATCTGCAATATTCTAAAGCAGCACAATATTCTCTTTGCTGGACTGTGAGCTGCCATCCTCTCTCCCCTGTGCACACCATCCCTGACAAAATGGTATCTAAATGCTCTTGTGCCGGTCCTGCTTGGGCTCTCCCAGCTAGATAGCCTTCACCATTCCCAGATCTGGGATCCTTGAGGCTTTCAAGCTTTAGGAGTTGTAGCAGCCATGTGGCTGCCCTGGTGGCCCCCAGCTGCAGACCAGCATTTCTTTCCCCTTTCTGCTTTGCTATTGGTCCGAGTCTGACTTCTGACAGCAGACTATTAGCAACTTCACTCCTCTTAGGACTTTCCCATTTTTCATCTCTTGTGTTTGTTGATCATGGAGTCCTTATTGTGTCAGTAAGGTGTGGCACACAGAGTTGCACAAGACATCACACCATTTTTCATGAAGTACCAGGCTGTTTTTATGCACTGCTGGCCTTTCTGCAGATTCTCCTCCCCACACAGACATGACAAGAAGCAGCAGATTGGTAAAGGAACATAAAACAATAATTTTAAAATGCAGAGATGTCCTGCAGCCACCTTTACTACAGTCCATCATGCCCAGAGGACACAGGGGAACAAGGTGTTCACAAAAGCTATCCTCAGGGGAGGCGAGCTCACTTCTTTGGCTTCTTCTGGAGTCAATGAAGAGAACAGAGGTCTGACTTATGTACCCTGCGTTGCCACCGCTTGAGCTTTCCCCCTTAGTGAAAAGCCTTCCTCAGCTAAAATAGGCCCTGGCGAACACTGCCTCCAAACCCATGGCCGGGGTGTGCTCCACGGGGCCCTGGGTGGGTTCCTCACACGCACAGCTCCTCATGTACCTAGGGAGAAAGTGACCCACGCAATCTGGCTACCTCAGGTATAAAACAGGCACAGTGTCCTGCCACAACAGAAGTCTGCTTGTCCTTTGCCACACTACCTGCTTTATCACCCCAACAGCAAGGAGCTGCCAGGGTTTAATTTCTAAAAAATGACGACAGGGAAAGGTGTTGAGTCACTGTCCATGACCATTGTTCCTGTGCTTAGGTCATTCTTGCATGAACAAATGATTTTCTTATGTCAATAAGGAGCGAATCAAGGTATATCCTTTGCTGAAATTGCATATCCTTTGTTTGAATCTGCTTTTTGGGAACAAGGAACATCCACTCCTGCCCGTCTCTAGCAAGTCGTTTCAACATGAGTGAGGAATGCTGAATGAGCTTATCCGGTGCATCCAGTATACCTGCAGGCAGTTTTGCTGAAAAATGTGCACTAGAACCTTCCCCCTGTCAAAAGTTACATTTTCTTTTTTGTTAAAGCATAATGATTTTTTGGGGTAGAAGAAAATGATTTACAGAAATGTCAGCTTTACATTACACCTACCGGACCTTCAGGTTTCCCACTGTACTGTAGGATTTATAGCATGGCTATATCTGCCTTGCTTTGTGATTCAGAGCTGATGTCTAAAGAGCAATGCTCCCGTCTTAAATGTTACTTCACAAGGTAATTCAGAATTTTTCCAGGGAAATAAGGACTTGAGTGACTAGTTACAGTACTTCAAGGGGCCACCTTCATTACCAAACCTAGAACAGACCCTGGCTGTTCATGTCACATCATCTTTCCTGTTAATGGGTTGAATTTTGCCCTAAAAGTTCCCAGAGTTATTGGAAGAGGGAGGTTGTTTCCACTCTAGTGGAAGGTTGTTACAGGACCTCTCTGATGCAATAGTGAGAACCTGGTCTTGCTTTCCAGTCTAACTGTAATATGTCTACTTTATTATTATTATTATTATTATCCTTTAATAGCTCTTTGTTCCTGGTATTAACCCAACCAACATATTCTTAGAAAGAAGTCAGTATCCTACCATAGCCTTTATTTTTTAGTCTAAGCAGCACTTTATATCACCTCTCATATGACATGCTTTGCGTTACCTCTCTGCACTTGTTGCAGACGAATTCATCTTTCTTACGGAAAGGTGACAGGAGTTGCATGCTGTGCTGCAGATGTGCATTCATCCATGCCTTCTACAATTAAACTTTTTCTTTCTGCTGGAAATACCTTGTCTGAAGTATGCTATGAGCATGCACACCTTTTTCACAGCTTCATCTCATGGTCAATTCGTAGTCATCCTGTGATCATCTGTGACACCCAGAATTCTCTCCGCCTCAGTCATCTCTCTTCTCACTTAGAGAAGAAATTCCTCATTAACCCTGAAGTGCATGCCCTTACATTCCATTCTAATCAAACATTTCTTCCCATCTATGTACCTGTCAAAGTTAAAAAAGTTTTAATGTATGATAGTTGTCTTCTGTATTAGCAGTGTCCCTTCATCTTCAGATTTCAATAGCACACCTATTTCATATGCCAATGTAGTTAATGAAAATATTACCAGCACTGGTCCTAAAATTGACCCTTGAGGAACTCTTGCAGTAACTTGCTTCTTGGCTCTTCTCTTTTCTTCCTTTTCCTCTGCCCTTTTCCATCAATCAGTTCTTCCCCACCTTTCATGTCCTCTGTTAAGCTCAGTCTTCTTTTGCTTCATTAATATTTTCCCATTTAGAAGTGTATCAAGTGCTTTACTAAGGTCCAAATGAGATTTACCACATTTTCTATTTTGGAAAATCCATTATCTCATTTAAGGAAAGCTATCAGTTTATTCTGGCACCATGTTCCCCTGGTAAACCCAGGCTCCTTTCATCTTGTTTTCTGTTTAACTAGAAAAAATAATTTAATCATTCTTTCTCCTTTAGTAATTATATTGTATGTAGAAATACAGAAGAAAAAAAAAGAGGTAAATCACTTTTACTACCATGTGAGGCATATTTATATCAATATACATATAAAGTACGTATATACATATATATGTGCATATATGTTTATATATGCAGACAACATATACACATACATATGTGTATACAACAGTTTCCAAGCTGCAATGAACTTAATAGTAAATATTAGTATTTTAACTTTTCCATACAATAAAGATAATTTTTTGCTCATTAATTTTAAGATTTTCAGATATTTTCCTCCTGTTCTACTTCAGTCCTTCTTCCTGGAGCCAACTAACAGCTGAAAAGACAAACCTGGTGTGTGGGATGATTTTACCCAGCACTCAGATTGCTTCCTGCTGTCAGGTATCATTAGAAAGTTTAACTGCAATCTAGCTGTTGGATAATTGCTATGATGAAGTTTGGCCATCAGTTTCAATAGTCATATTGAATGGAAAATGTCCATTCACCACCTATTTTAAACATGAGGTTCTGGCCCTTAATGAAAGAAACATCTCCACACAACAACAGTTTCATTAATGCGTGTCTTTATTCTTTCTTTTCTGAGGTGGTAGCACACCCTTTTGTAATGCACAAATTTACTGTGAAAAAGGGTGGTAGGGGCTGGGACAACCTAACAGTTTCCCTGCCACCAAAAGGGACAGGTTTCATCGTCTTCCTTCTGCTCCAAGCGCACCGCTCCACTGCTCTCAGCTGGACAAGCCCTGGCTTTGCGCTGGCTCTGGCACTCACTGAACCCTTTGCCAAGCCAGTTCACCTCCCTGGTGGGACAGGCGACCATTTCCTTTCCTTGCTGTTCTACTCCTCCCCCAGTTTCCAAACTTCACACTCCTATATATAATAAAGACAGGTGACATTCCCAGATGCATTTGAGTTGTGGATAACTTAGTGACAATATATCACCACAGGCAGAGTCCACCAATTCACCAGGACAGGGCTCTTAGCCCCATGACAGTAAATTCAAAACTTTAATGGTCTTAAAAAACACCTTTTTTTTTTTTTTTTCCCAGATTAAAGGTAAGAAACACAGAGCTCTGAATGCTGCAAAGGTGTAATTTTGCTCAGCACTCTGTATAACTAACTCTGAAAAACAACAAAATTGTGCTAGTAAGTTAGAAGATGGCCAAGATGAAAAAACAGCGTGGATTACTTTGCTTGAAAACTGGACTGTTGATAAAGGGCAAAAAAGCAGAAGTACATTGATTTTGAGAACTTCTCTCCACCTATATGCACACACCTACTTGCAAACTTTAGTCTGAATCGGTAACAAGCTGTTAACTGCCACAGATATTGGTCTAAACACTGGAGATGTGCATTTTGGGTTAAATATAGACACCCACCACAGTATAGGTGCTGCACAAAATCCCCTGAGAATGAGGCTCGCCTAGGACTTAGAGGACCCAGACCCATGTCCCAGCTCCCTGCTCAGGGGCCAACATCAGCCTGTTAAAACAATGCTGGTAAATACGATTGTACTAAGCCTTTATCTTGCACATTTTCAAAACCCTACCGTGTCACTCAGACAGGCCCAGCTTCCCAAGCATAGCCCCCTGGATGGGAGGAGGGCATTTACTTCTTATTTAGTAAATCTTTTTTTCCATTGACGCATCCTTTAAGTTCTTCATCTTGCAAAATCAAGAGATAAGGAACCTGTGTTGACTTAAATGCTTTGGATGACAAGAACCTCCTCCATCATCAAGGCCAGTCTCTGCTAGAGCGGATATCAACTGTACCACGTAATACTTTTATGAACAGATTAAGCTGCACCCCTAGTAATGTGACTGCTCTTGTCCAAATCCATTCCCCTCCCAAAAGTATAACTCTACCTTTTCTATCTGTCTCAAGTGTTTATTCTTCCATTACCACAGTAATGTGGTAATTGAGTGCTTTTTAAATAAAATATATTGGAAAAATGAAGCTCCTATTTATCTTCATGAAGTCACTCAGAATTCTTCGCTTTGAGATCTGGGCTCTGATGGGGGATAGAGCTTTGAGAGTTTTTTTTTTTTTAATTTAGTCTATTAATTTCTTGCTTTTTTATATTCTTTATGCTGCTTTTTAATCCTCTTTCTGTAGGAGGCTGGAAAAATACTAGTAATATTTTTTGATACTGGAGCAAAAGAGCAATGCCATTCTGGTAACTATCAGCAAAGGCAAAATTATACTTGTACAAAAATCTGGGAAGCGTGTCTATTTAAGTGACAGACAACTGGGGCTCTTCTGCAGATTCCTCATACAGGAACTAATGAATTATCTAACTGCTAAATTATCTCCAGGCTTTGTGTTGATTAACAAAAATGCCAATAAATAAGTTAGTGCAAAGGCTATGCAATTCCGGAATGAAAAGAAAACAGGAGAATATCAGCTTTATGGAAGATAGTTTACTATCAAATTTAGCATAAAGGCAAATACAAATTTCATTGTATCACTAATTTCCCATAATGAAAGGAGACTGTGCAAACAGCCCAGATTAACCTGGGGAATGGGGAGATAATGGGAAAGCGGGGTAGGTCCCCTGTTAAGAAAAGTCTGAAGATCTCTTGCATTCATTCCATTACAATAACACCCTACTATTTGAAGGCTTCAGCGTCTGATATTTTGGTACATCTGGACACTCTTGAATGTAGCAATGTCCTTGGTATAAACTCTGCTACTTCATTTATTTGACTCATTTACACAAAAATGTAAGAACAAAACAGAGGCACAGTAGCCTCTAAGACCTCTGTAATTTTCAGTCATATCCCAAGCCCTCTCTCATTTAACAAGAGTGCAATTGCCCCTGGTCTTTTTCTTTGACTCTTTTTGTGTTCATCATACATATAGCAGGAGAATTATCTTCCTTTCACAACTTGGCCAACCTTCCATCCATCAGGGCATGCAGATAGGGCACAGCAGACAGAAAAAGCTTACCTCCTGTAAATATGGAAAATACGGCAGATAGGTTAGTAGATTTGGATGAGACCACAAAAGAAATTAGTATCAGAATCTGGAGGAAAGCTTTAGTGTGTGTTCGGCTTTTCTCCTCAGACCATATGGCAATCATCCATTGTAATTTCTTGAATTTATTGGTGACATTGGATTCTGGCAGAAACTTCTGAAATGGTGATGCCAAACAATTAATGCTTAACAGATTTTTATTCTACTCTACTACTCTTACCACGAATAAGCCAATAAGCAAGCCCAAATGTCAAATAACAGTGTATATCTGCATGTGTTTTTTATCATCATGGATTATCATGCTACTCAAAATAGCTTTGCTCTTCTTTCCGTGTCTGCTTCTGGTTGGTCTCAGTTTTCCTCACTTAGTTTTAATTTGTTCACAGATAATCATGCATCTTGTTTAGCTTCATCTGATATTGGCTACCTTCCTCTCTATCAGAATCCACACACAGCAGAATAAACTTTTGTAAAATCAATGAGAAAATTACACAGATGAAAAGGTCAATACATTCTTGGAGTAAGGTCCCAGTAGTATCTACTGTTGATGGAAGTCATCTTCTATATGTCCTGAAGTAACATACAATTGAAACCCGTGCTGAATGTCTTCTGCTTGTTTTTATTAGCAGCTAATCAGAATCCTACCACCAAGTCCTCCAAATAAGGAGTAAGAGAAATTGATATTCATTTTTTATTTTTCTCCAGTTTACTTTTTTGGAAATGCCAAGTGGCATGTATAGCCAAGATTGACACAATACCGTGGCTCTAAGAGAACCTCCACCTGTTTATAAACCCCTCCAGCAGTACCTGTTTTAGCAGTACACATTTCAGCAGCATCACAAGGTATGTCTGACCTTGACCCAAGCCCACTCTGGGTCGCTGCATAATTTGGTGCACAGAGAGTTGCTGGAGGCTCCACATGGGCCCAACCCTAAGTGCTCCCAAAGTGTGGCAGGTCTGCATTTGTGTATAGTATCCATCTAACTTCCTTGGAGGCATTTAAGATTGTGATTAATTTAGTATTCATCTAAACAGATTATCCTCAGCTTCAAGCAAATGAAATCTATAAGTAGATTGTGAGGATGAGAAAGCAATTTTTTAGTAAAATGAATGGATTAAAAAAATAAGTCAAAGGTCTGACTATTCAATCAGCTATAATCTTGATGACAGACCTTGGGAAATACAGGTCAATATGTTTAATGTTAGATACTTTAAGTCCAGAGACTTAAATGTATTTAAAAAATCGTAATTCTAAATTTGAGGCAGTGATTGGACTTTCAAAATGTTTTTAAGACAAGATAAAATAATTCCCTCATATTTTTCTACCTCTGTTCAGCCTGATCTCTACTATGTTCTGTCCCCAGTCAAGGTGAAGGGTGCTATATGCACCAAGTAAATAGGTTTTCATTTGTAAGCAAGGACTGCCAGCTCTTTTGTGGCAGGTCCTTTCTCTTTGGTAGTGGGAACCTCTCAGGTGCGTGAGCTGAATCCAGCAGGGATCACAAAGCAGACCTATTTGCTGCCATAGTTCACAGCCCAGCATATGAATGAAAATTAAATTCAACAATGGTTCATCTTAATGGGGCAGGCAGGGGTTGGGTTTACTGTTCACTCGTCTCTCTCTGTTTAACAGGCAGTAACCCCTGGCGGAGGGCAGGGCAGAGAGCTGGGGACATGAGCTCTTGAATTGCTCCACAAGAATCAGAAGAGCTCAGGGATCAGGGACAGACTTCTCAAGTCTCACATGCTGCGTAAGTAAACAAGGAGCCAACCTCTGAATGATCTGAGGCAGCTTCAGGCACCAAACTGATAAAAAACGCTTGGATCCTATCTAGATAGGTGTGAGGAAAATCATCCTTTGACTTGAAAACATGTCCCAGCTACTCGCAAGATCTCGTTATCCTGGTGCAGGGGCTCAGTCAAGGACAGCACTGCATCTGTCCCCCTACATCCCAAACTTATGCATACAGTTCTAGTGAAACTGTAGTGATTTATAAGCACCATAAGTATAAGAACTGCTCTCAGTTCATTTTTGTGGCAAAAAGATTAGTTTAAGCATACTTGACAGGTACGCACAACCAAGCAGAAAGCTTATACTCAGTTTATTTTTAGTCATATAAGAAGTCTCTATCTCTAGAGTGCAAAAAGCTCCACCTTACTGTAGGCATTACATTGCATAAACAGAATGTGTTGATTTAAACTCCACTAGAAACACAATGGTAAAGAAAATGGTTTAAAAATGAAAAGAATCAATGGTTGCCAGAAGCAAAAGGGCACAATCTGCAGAAGAAAAAAAAAAAAAAAGAATAATATTTCTTGTTCCTTGGAGGCTATGACAAGCAACTTGCAGTAATTAAAAACAACTCTGAACTGTACAGTGTTGACAACTGGGTAAGATGTTGTTTTCCAGCCAGAGGTAGAATTAATTATGCTGCTCTAGATTGTCTTTATTGACTTCTGCTTTTTTTTTTTTTTATCTTGTTAGTCAAAAAGAAATAACAAAACAATCTATTGGCTTTATTTCTGAATCTGTCTCTAAAATATATGCAGAAGGGAAGTAAAATTATTTAAGCAAAATGCTACTGAAATCTAGCACTGAACTGTATGGTTACTCTACAGTTTATCTGCATATGCCATTGAAGTGAGCAAAATTAATGAAGCACTGTGCAACTTATACAGAGATTAAGTCCCTAATTATTTATTCTTTTTCTTTACCATTGATTTTCTTGGTTTGCATTTTAAATATCTTAAATAAGATACAGTGACAAACTCTGCCTCAAGTTGCCTGGTGCAAGATCCTTCAGACCCTGAGGAATGCTCGTACATGTTACTCAGGTGACTTAGCTTGCTTTCACGCCTCCATCCTCGCTACAAACACCTAGTGGGATGGCTGCGGGACTGGTGGGGGCACGGCTTCAGCATAAGTCAGCCACCCACCCTCTCTGTGACAAAGGCCGTGTTCTTGGTAAACATTTGTACTGGATGAACTAGTACCCATACCGTGCCACCGGTGCGGTGCTGTTTGTTACCATAAAATGCAAAACTGAACTTAAAGCCATTAATTAAAACAGCTGATAGCTTCAATTATCGTCTATCACTGCTGAAATTGATTTGTTTGCCCTCAGTTTTGTAGGGAACATTTTAAATGCAGGCTCAGAGCGAATCCCATGTAAGCAGGTATCAGCTTTGCTCTCCCTGGGTTCAGAAAAGTTCCTGTTTCTGCAGACCATGCTTTTCTCCCATTCTGTGTACTTTGTGGCCCAAAGCTTAGAAACACGGAAGACTTCCAGCAAGTTTTTCGGCTTTCAGGCCATCTGGTCTCGGCTGAGCGAGGAAAATCCAAGCTTCACCCTTATTTTCTGCCCACCCGTAGCCGGTGACCGGCACACTCGAGGCAGGTGTCCCCCACACTCCGGGGCTCGAGCCCTGCGGTGTAGAACCAGCACCTGAGGCTCCCTCAGCAGCCCCCGAGCCGGGCCGCGGCGGGAAACGCCNGACCGGGGGCAGCGCCCCGCTGCGCGTGCGCAGGAGGCGGCGCAGGCGCGGTGCCGCCCGCTCCGAGCTCCAACATGGCGGCGCCCAGGGCGAGAGGCGGCGGCGGCTGAGGGCGGGCGAGGCGCGGCCGCGTGTTCCCGCGCGCAGGTAACCGTCCCTCGTCTCCTGGCAGCCCAACGGCTCTAGCCGCCGCCCGCCCCCCCCCACAGGTGGCCTCTGTCCCCTGCGCCTCTCCTCTCGTCCTCTCCCTCAGCCTCTCTGCTCTTCCCGGCCCTTCCCGCCCGCCTGCGAGCGGGGTTAGCCCCTCGCCGGTTCTCCCAGCGGCCCTGTGCCCTTCCCCAGGCTCCTTCCCCACTGCTTTCTTGCTCGCCCTGACCGTCCAGAGAGCTGCCAGCTCTTGCGCCTGCTTTTCCAGCAGTGGGCCATGCGGTCAGGGCTTTCGCTAATGAACTGCAGGAAAAAAAAGAAAAGTCAGGAGGTACATTTATTTGTTAATTCAGATTTGAGTCCCATGGAAAAGAAAAGAAAAGAAATTAATTCAGTGCCTCAGTTGCAGGGTGAGGGAAGTGTACTGGTCCATACCAAGTAATTCTCAGTACACTAATTTAGTAAAGCCTTTCTTGCCTGTGTATTTATTGCATCTTTCTGATGGAGAGTCTTGACTTTGGTTGCTGTCTCCTCCATCTGTCTAGCTTCTTGCTCCTTTCAAACTACTGGAGTTTGACATTTTTGGCTTGTAGCCTGCTCCTACCACTGGGCGTCTGTAACTGGGGGGACACCATTTTTGTCCTACTCCTGTACACACACGCCAGGAAAGGCAAAACCTTATACTGCCATATCATTTGTTTTTGTTATCCTCAGTCCTACAAGGCGTAAAGTGTGACTTGCAGTTCATCTGCATCTTGTGCTTGAGGGGTTCTGGGGGCAGGAAAGAGACCACAGATCTCTCTCTCATCCCGGAAGTCTTGTGTGTTTGAGCTTTGCTGTGAGGCTGTGTAACCCAGGCAGTGGCTCCTTTCCTACTTTCATCGCCTGCTGTGACCCCTGTTTGCGTGATGGGAGATCACCCAGAGGTGCCCAGGCAGGCTTGGTGTTGGCAGATGGGCTCCTTTTGAGTTGTATGCAGGCAGGGGGTCTAGCCTGGGTCTTGCCTTTGTCTCTTGGATAGAGGATTCACATGCATATAACTGTTGTGTTTTAAAATACACACACTGTGAATCGGCAGTGCTGAAAGTGTCCTACCGTAAGGAAGGAAAGTGCTCCTTTCAGTTACAAAATTGAAGTAAGAGGAATAAGAAATAAGGAAACAATAAAAATAAGTAAAATAGGCAAGTACTAAAATGTTCTTGCTAATTTTGGTCCGCATAAATGTCACATCATGAAGTTGGAGGAAACTGACGTTTAACTAAGGTGGGGACGTACTTTAGGTGGAAAATTATTTTTACTGGTGATGTTATCATATGGGGAATATATAAATAAAGCTGTTAAAGCTGTTTCTCTACATGGAGATTTTAGTGATGTAACACTTTATAAGAAAAATTATGAATCTGACTGAAATAGGTAGTTTGGTAAAATAGCCACGTATATAGGCCAAAAGTTGGGGAGAAAGAAAAAGGATAGGAAAAATTTGGGATTGTTTAGTCTGGAGAAGATGAGGCTCAGGGGAGACCTTATTGCTGTCTGCAACTACTTGAAAGGAGGTTGTGGTGAGCTGAGGGTCGGCCTCTTCTCGCAGATAACTAGCGATAGGACAAGAGGGAATGGCCTCAAGTTGCGCCAGGGGAGGTTCAGGTTGGAAACTAGGAGAAATTTCTTCTCAGAAAGGGTGGTTAGGCATTGGAACGGGTTGCCCAGGGAGGTGGTGGAGTTACAGTCCCTGGGGGTGTTTAAGGAGAGGTTGGGTGTGGTACTTCGGGACATGGTTTAGTGGTTAGTACTAGTCGTAGGGGGACAGTTGGACTAGATGATCTCGGAGGTCTTTTCAACCTTAATGATTCTATGATTCTATTGATGCAAGTAAACAAACAAGATTTTAAAAGGAAATTGGGATGAGGATGGTGGGAAAGTCTCAGAGTAGGTATGTTTCGTTGTTGTTGTTTTAAATGCCTTATTTCTTACTGTAGGAAATAAAATCAGTAAATATCTTATTGAGACCAATCACAAACTTGCAGGCTATTTGATCTTTCTCACATCTGAGTATTTTTATTTTAGAATACTCATTCTGAAGCATATGAGGAGTTCTTTTAACTGGGTTTTTAATTGAAAGAGAACTTGATCTCTTCAGAAACCATCTTTCTTATCTTGTTAAATTGTACCTTTTCTGAACAATGTAAGTTTCTCATGTAGTTCTTGCAGGAAACTATACTGACAAGGAAGTCCTTTGCAAAAAACTTTAGAATATCTACTTGAAATCTACTAATTATAGTCATCCTCCTCCGTCTCTTTTCAGTGATGACAAATTCAGTAATTTTACAGAATAATTTCATCCAACTTCCTCTTCTCCCTATATTCATTCTGAATTGTTACACCCTATTAGCCCCCTTCTTCTGTTCAGTCAACTGAGTTTCTTGAATCTTCAGTTGACTGATCCTGCTTTTATGGGAGATTGATTGCAGGAATTCTATCTTATTAGAAAAGAAAACTATCATAACAGTTTTGTTCTATGCAAGAGCCACAGTTCGTTCTCTCAGCTAAAAAATAAATGCTTGTGTAATTCAAACACATGGGAATAAAATGCAAATGGCATGTAAAACAGTAATCTAAATCAAGCTAAAATATTTTTCATAGATACCAAATATCTATATAATCATAATAGCCTCTAAATTACTGTTATAAGTTGTGGACTGAACTATACATTTTTATCTTTTTCAGAAGAGACATCACAGCAGTAAGAATGCAGTCAGTTTGTCAGAGAGTTGGCACTTGTTCCATGTGTTTGAATAGACAACTAAATGGCTTCCTGGGATTAATTAAATGGCAGAGAAGACTGGTTCCTGCTTGTATCAGAACTATTTACAGTGAGACGGGGAAATGGGAAAAAAGCTATGGGTTGGAGACAAGAAAAAGAGTGGAAAATTGGTGGTTCCCAAGAATAAAGGACCAGTTCTGCAGAATTTCGGAAACTGACGTAAGCATTATGAGAAATTTGGAAATTACTTTTGATATTTTTGTTTCCTCAAAATTAAATTAGTTCAAAAATACTTAGTACCATTAACTTACAATGATGCGATGTATGTTACATTTGAGGGGGAAATATTTTTATATAATAGTAGATTATTAAAATCAAATGCTGCAATAGGTGGAAAAAATCTTAAGGAAAAATATGGTGATCAGCAAAGTATGAACTTGTAAATTTACAGACTGTTTAAGTAATCAGTTATTTCTTCCAATTTTTATATCACATTCAGGAATTAATTATTTGAAGTATTAAAAGAAACTTCTTTCACATTCATAACTTTTGTAAGTAATTTTCTAAACAGCTTGTTGTCAGTGGTTATGACAAAATCTATTACACTAGACAATGTGACCATTAAAATCTATGTTAAGGGAAGATGATTTTTAAACAATATTTTCTGTTTTACAGTGTGTTAGGAATAATGAGTGCCTTACAGAAAAAAAAGTTCCCATGCAATAAAAGATCTTGAAAACAACTGTAATCTCTGTCTCTGACTCTTTTTGCTTTCATGATTATTCTCACATAGGTATAAAAACATTTTTTTGCCCCTTCTTGTTTGCTTATTCTTCTTTCCTAAATTGTGCCCCCTCTACAACAAAAAAATCAATACTATCAAACTGTCAAAGAGAGAAAAGTGGCTTGCTCGTTCTGACGAAGACAACTGAGATGAGAATAGTGTGCATGCATACGTCTGGAAGGGAAAGCATTAACTTAAGCCTTTGTCTGTGACAGTACATGGATATGTAGATGTCGTATGTATCATACATATGCTAAATTCTAAATAGCATTTTAAAGTATATTTTGTTTTATCCTTACTATTGAAATAAATTTAATAAAATCTCTTATTAAGAGGCAAATTGTGTATAATGCCACAATGAAGTCTTCAGATTAATGTTTTGCTTTTATTGAACTAAAGTGAAAAATAATATTTGATAAATATGAATATAGAGTATGATTCAAAATAGTAAGAGCTACCCTTTTTTTTTTCATTATTACTATAAGGAAAATAATGTAGCAGCTTATCAAAGATATATCAAAGATGAAATAAATGTTAATGAAGACGTATTGGGAATAATTTGTGGGAGATACAATGTTTGATTTCCTCTTTGTAACTTTTGTCGATTTACTCAAACCTAACTAAATGTAATTTTTATTTTCTTTTCACTGTGCAAGATGCTGCTTGTAAGATGCCTTCATATCTGAGCATACATAGTGGAACTGAAGAGTTTTACTTCAGTGGATGTTTGTGCAATTACAAGTGAGCTAGTTTCTCAGGATGTTACTGCAGTTCAGCTGACAAAAAAAAAAACTGGCCACATGAGCTCCATGGTCATTGTAAATACAATGCAAAACACTTATTTAAGCTGTTAAGAGGATTGTTTTATCTGTTGTTTTCTTTAATTGATTGGACAGATTAGGAGTGCATGGGTAATCAGTTACAGCTGCTATGGTAGGGAATGGTGATTTGTTAAGCTTCAGTTAATATATCTTTAATTGAGTAAAAGTTGATTAAAAATGTAATTTTCAAGTGTCTTGTAAATATCAATATAAATTGATAAGGTGCCAGCAAAGTCTGTTAAAATATCTCTGTTTACAGGCCCAGAGAATTTGATCCTAGGAATTTTGTAAAGGCTCACTCAGATCAGTTCCAGCAGAACCTTGGTTCTCTTCGTGGTACTGTGTAGTTTGTAATGTGCACATGTATTTATTCAAGTGAAATGCTAACTCGTGGTTAAAACTGTCTAAAAATTCCTTTCTAGAAATCAAGACCAAAATTTTATGTGCTTTCTATGTTCCCATATCCTTCTGGAAAGCTTCACATGGGCCATGTTCGTGTCTACACCATCAGTGATGCAGTAGCTCGGTTCCAGAAAATGAGAGGGATGCAGGTAAGAAAAGATCTGCAGTAGGACTGTGTTGTTGTCGTTTTTTTTTTTTTTTTCTGTTTTAATATAATTGGTCAGGAAATCAGTGTTTTCCAAAATCAATGAAAGTGAAGACTCTAGTTGGAATATATGCTACAGATGCACAGGTGGATCTTTGAATATTGAAATTTGAGATTTTTTTAAAAAGGATGTGATCTTCAGAGCTCACTGTTGCTGACTAATCTTTAGGAACAATCTCAAATGGTGTAGCTGGTGCTGTGTCAGCTACCTGAATCTATTAGTGTGTGGTGCAGTATCAGTGAGAGGTATGGGCCACACCATTTCTACGAGAGAGGACTGAAGACCCGAATGCCATCTGTGTGGAAAACTGGGGGAGACAAAGCTGATATCCTATAGCTGGCAAGGTAAAACTGAGAAGCCTCAGAAGTCGGCATCTTTCACCTCTTCTGCTCCTGAGAACAGGTTGATGTCCTTTGTCAGACTCAGAGGGACAAGCTGCTCCTTTGTGCCAGCTGGGAGGGGAACCCTTTCTTGGGATTGCTGCAAGGCAGATGGACAGGATCACGTCATGTCATGTGGGTGTAACTGTAGAAGTTTCTGTTTCGCAGCGGCCTGACCCCTTGGCTTGCCTATTTCAGCCTCGCTTATGCATATGAAGCACTGTCTTCTGAGGGTGCGAGTCTATGAGGTAGGCTAAGACTACTTGCCACTTCTGCAAGTTTCCCACTTTCCCTTCTGTATTCCTTCATTTTCTGGTCTGCCCCGTGCCTCCCTGCGTTCCTCCCTCACTGCCTTCTCTCCGTGCAGTAAGCAGAAGGTGTAGTTGAGAGCCTGGTCCCTGCAGTCTGCAGGTGGGATCCTAACTGGTGTTGTGCGGTAAAGACTGGTGGGTAAAATTTAAAGGATGCAACAAAGGGGTGGTAGGATCGTGGCCTGAGTGACAAACATGTTAAAGGGAAAGAAAACATTCGGAAGGGGGAGTATGTTAAGAAGCTGTGAAGCAGTGGGAAGGAGGAACATGGAAAGAGAATACCCTATTTTGGAGTAGGGAACAAAAGGGAAGAAATAGCTGTAGGCAAGAATCTAGGATTAGGCGCGGAAAGGAATTATCTCTAATGTATGAGAGAGAAGGAGAAGCTCAATAGTAAAGGAATTGGAACCTCAAAAGAGTGCGAATAAAAATGAAAGAGAAACAAATGTTAGTTGCTGGTTGTGGTACTAAGTGCAATCTCCTTGCTACAAATGCTGCAGAAATGTAGTGTTTCCTGGCTTTATCACCATCCATGAGACTCTAAAGGTGTTGTCAATGAATTATTCACCGTGCTGCCTTTCTAAATACTATCTATTTTATGCCAATGATGAACATACCATGCACTGAATATGTCCTGCTGTTTGACAGAAATGCATTCTCATTCTTTTAAAATTACAGGAAAGAGAAATAATTAACATACACTTTTTTAAAGATGAAAAGAAAACCAAAATCTGTTTTAATACCAATCTGTCCTAACTCCTCTGAATGACTAGAATTTAGATCTCATTAAAAAAAATGAGCCAAATGGGATCTTGATGAGACCTTAGATTCTTGCTTGATGTCAAGACCACTACACGTGTCATTTCAGGACATAGGTCATCTCTTATCAGTAGTGGTGCAGATATCCACTAAGTTTCTGTTCAGAAAGATGAAATCGTGCTTCCTCTTGTACTTGCTAAAATAAAGTGAAAATAATTGTCTATGTCCAGTAGGATGCTGTAGGTGTTAGCTTTTGAATACAAAGGAAGTAAGCACTGTAAGTAGAAACGTGGAAAAAATACGACTGCAATGAAATACCAGAGCCACTATGAGAGCAAGTTTTTATTTCCACAATTGCCTAATTTTTTCCTCAGGAAAGTTCTGAAAGACTTTTTTTTTTTCTAATCAGGTTTTAATATAAAGTTTTAAATCTTGCATTTCAGCTTATTTTTACATTTAATGTAAAAATGACTTTTAAGGATGTTAGAGTGCCTGTAGAACATGCTGAATTTCTATAAAGAGTTGTATCTTCTGTTGTATTAACTACTTGGAACATCTGTTTGTAACTAGAGGTGAGCAGCCAAGGAATTCAACCTTCATGTGCCATTAACAGACATTAAAAGTCTCTCAGATGAATTTCTGAGTATGTTGGACTAAAAGCTATCGTGTTAGTGATGTACATTAACTTGCTGAAACATATATTTACCTTAAAAACTTTAATTTATTAGTCATGCTAATTTCTCCATCAATTAGAATTTGTCTTTATAACTTATTTTTTCCTCGATACTAATTTATCAGCCTCTAGGTGTTTTCTCTGGATGTTGTCACAGTTTTCCAACCTGTTAAATATTTCTTTATTGTGATAGTTACAGGCTATGACGTGGTTATGTCTTATCATACTCAAAATTTATGTACCCAATATAAACGTTTTTTCCTATATTCAGGGAATTACTGGAATTCTTCTGTACAAAAAGAAAGAAAACTTCAACATGATGCATACTAATATTGTTTTCTAAAGTAATTTTATTGATTTTTTTTTTTCTGGAAATTCAGCATTAGTATTGCATGTTTGAAAGTTCATGGACTGCTAATTTTTCCAAATTAAAAAATCCAAGTAGAAGTGAATGTATTTCAGATGTTTGAGACAAGTTTATGATACGATTTGAGTACTAATATTGTTTAAACTTTGTTTCCATCATTTTCAAATGAAAACAAGGAAGAGTCATTGAAAACAATCTTATGAACTATATCTTTTAGGAAGTCATATAACTGCACTAGATGCAGTCCAGGAGTATAGGAAGGTTGAAAGTGTTTTTTTAAGTGATGAGGAATGATGAGCAGCTAAAGTGAAAAATACAGGCAAAAACATTGAGACTCACAGTTCCCAGGGAAAGCTTCAGACTAAAATGTATTATTTGTTGTCTAGTAAATAGCCAGGGAAAATATGAGGGAAGGAAGGTAATTTATACATTAGTGTGTATGGTTGAGTAAGAGAGAAATTTATGTTGAATAAGGTGGAAATGTTTTTTCATAGAGAATGCCTTCATGAGAAAATAGTAAATTAGTTTCATATTGATTCAATCTGAATAGGCAAGGAATTGGTTTATTTGATGTAACACATAAGTAAAGGCAGACTTGAATGTCTTTGCAAAGAGATTAGAGCTCCTTTAGTAAATTGGAACCATTCTTTGGAATACATTTATGTAATTTCTTCATACTGGCAGTAGTTTGATATCTTAGCTGGGAATGGGTTAAGTCATTTGGATGCTGTTTTTTGTTTTTCAAAAATGAAACATTAGTGTTTCATTTTCCTAGCAGGATAGAATCTGTTTTTGTTTCAATTAAAATATTCTAGAGAGCTAATAATCCAATCTGCTGATATTTGCCAGAAACTTGCACTTCACCAACATTTTAAGTGGGAAAATAACTTTTTTTTTCCTCTTTTTTTCCCTCCATTTTTGTTATAAGTATTGCTTCAACATAAAGCTACAGGTGATGTTAGTGACAAATGACACTGAAAATGGGCAATCAAACAGATAGCCTAATGAGCAGCAGCCTTTTCATGCAATACACGAGTAGCTGGTTATTTATTAAGTGCTGTGCCGGAGTGGGATTTAATGCAAGCGCGACATCGCAATAGGCAATCAATTTTTCAAAGTAGTGATGAGTGATAAGCTTTGCAGTGTTTTCAGTAGGAGGTACAGGAATGTGTGTAGTGTTGCAGTAGCAGTAATCATGAGAGTTGTATAGATATGGGGCCAGCACATCGCATCATGCCAAGGAGTGATGAAGTCTCTTTGTTTTACTTGAAGATCTGACCAAGGAAGCCTTGTCCATTGGTCCAGCACGCCTTAAGTGCCCGTAGGCGGTGCATGGAAAGCAAACTCCTTCATGCAGTTGGATTAGGTAAATGATTTGTGGAGTACATCTGTTACAAGATGACTTGCTCACATTCTAATTACTGAAGATGAAGTTTGAAGACTTTGTGTAGGAACTATGAACATTATAGGTTACTTAGCACGAAGGCAGTGAGCCAGTCTCTTTCCAAAAAGTAATTTATGTATTTTAATTTACAGTTTCGTATCTATTAATAAACCAATCTGGAGCTAAAATATGGTTTTGTTTTCTCTGAGTTCATATACGTGTTGTGAATTCACAACAAATGCAAGAGTTTTGTAAGAACTTAAGAGATTTCCTATTCATTATGTGAGCATGCCAAGTACAAATTATAGAGATAATCATGGTGATTTTCACCATGGTAGATATTTCCAGTCTGCCACTGAGCCAGGAAAAAGTATTTACCATTACTTTATTATGCTATCATTATCATGTCTTTGATATATTCCAAAGTGGATAATTTGTGCCTCTCAGAGGACTGAGAATAATTCTCTTAGCAATCAGTAAACAGAATGATTCAGTTCAATACTTCCTGAGATATCTTTCTAATAAAATTCTGAATTGAGATTGATACCACAGTGAGGCTGTCGTATGAGTTGTACAGAAATGAGAATGATAATTGGACAATTCTGGTAAAATTCTTGTGCAGTACAATAGGATTTCTTCGTTTATACTTAAAATGCTTGTCATAGATGGAATTGGAATGTTTTCAGTGATGTTTCCACAATATCCCAAAATGACCTAGAGTGTTTTCTTTTTATCCAGAACATCTTTTTTAAATTGGATGTATTTTCATTAACTGCTTTCCTTTTCAGCAGTGAATCTTAATACTCTTGAAATTGCAGAAGTGAATGGTATTGAAGGAGAGGCAAGTTTAATTAAAACTTCAAAATGAATTCATCAGTAGGATATGTTATTTCAATACATTCCCATTTCCCAATCATCATTAGCTGGTATTCTGCACAGTTTTTTTGTATGAGCATGTTGTGTCCATTGGCAAGTTATTTTCTGTGGTACAAATCAAGTGGAAAGTGTTACAGGTATCCTGTGTGAATTGAGTCTTATTTCAGTTTAGTTTTTCAGGAGCAAGTACTGAAGGTGTTAATTAGCTCACTCTGTTATATTTTGAAGGAAAGAGGGAGAGAATAAGATATAAGTTTAAATGCAATTAAGTTAGACAAGAATGTGAGAGATTAAGGAGGCAAGAGACGCCTTTTTTTCTAAATGTTTGTGGTAGTGTGTGGACAAAGAATTTTTTTCAGATTTTGTATCTTGTGAGAACAAGAAATGAATGAGAGCAGAGTTATTATGTTTTGATTGAAATCCGTGTGGGTTTATTATTTTTTAATTTGAAAATGCCTTATCAGAATGCTAGCACACAGCATTCTTGTTGCAGAGGATCATTGAAATAGTTCTTCTTGCTAGAATGTGCACACTGCTCAAATTTGTGATTTTAATCTATCTCCAGGTGTGCCTTGTCTGCTTGTTTTTTTTGTTTGTTTGTTTTTAACCTGTTGGTGGTGGTGGTGTTTTTCAGCTGTTGTGTAGCAGTGTTTCTTACCTTGTACAGTTAAAAGTCAATCTAGACCACATTCAGGTGAAGGTCTTGATTTGACTGAGATTTTCAATGTGTTCAGTGCAGCCTAATTTTAGGTGGCCAGTGGAAGGGGCAGCCCTGTGTCCTTCCTGTCTCACTTGTGTGTGCTTGCACAGTTGTGACATCAAGTGCAAGGATGATGACAAAAAGTTGCCCCTGGAGCCAGGGGCGTTTTCTGGAAGCTGAAGCTTGCAACCATGGATCATCCATTTTATCAGCATTTGTGGTTAGTTCATGTCAAGTGCATCAGGGCACTATAACCGGAGGCAGGAGCGTAGACTTTACTGTATTGATTCAAATCGCCGATCTGTCAGCTAACCTTTTTGTTTTCATTTTTGCTTGTCTTTTCTTACTGCACACTCTCTGAAATAAAAGTTGTTTTTTTTTTCCCAGGCACTTTTGATGCTAATTCTACTTGCTTTCTTAGAATTTAGAATGGGGCGATCTGGGTGTAAGAAATATGCATCAGCTCTCTGGTCATAGTTTTGAGACACACTGAGCACTTCAGGAAAGCAAACAAGTTCTTTGCTTCTTTACAAACATTAAGAAAAAAACACTGAATTGTTTTTTCCTAGTTATGTTGATGGAGACATAGAATTGAGTGTTACAAGATCATTGTCAACTTTGTGTTACATAGTACTTACTGATCTCGCCTACTGATGTCAGCGTGATGGGCTGATTGTCACGGCAGTGGATAGATGAAAATCTTCTAAGAGGAAGAGCTGAGATCTCAGAAAGGAATTAATGGAGTTGCTGTGTCTTCCTCTGCTAAGTCCCACAGTCACATTAAGAGCTCTAGCCATCATTAATGACAAATTTTTGACCATGCTGGGAGATGATTCTTACTGCTATGCTACAAGCTAATACAAATGCAGAGTCTTTGCAGTTGAAACTGTTTTCCTTTTTAATAATCTCACTCAGTGTGGTAGTTACCAAACGCTTTGTTCCCCTCATACCAATAAATCACTTCCTTGCAACTCTATGGTTCTGTGCAAAATGTAGTATGTTGAGTGACAGAAAATAGCTGATCATGTGAACTGCTGAGGATTTTAAGCCATGTAATCTGTGTTAAAGACTAACCTGATGGTTTTAACCAGGAGGAGTGTACCTATGTGCTTCATTGTGAGGACCCACCGGTGCCTGTGCCCACCCAAAGGGAGAATTCCATGCAAGGAAGGAGTGATTGCAGAAACACACAGCTGCCTGTGGTGATAGTACTGGCTTCTGCCATCTTAAAATGGCTGTGAAACCATTAGCTGCCTTCTTTCACCCAGTACCGACATCCTCAGACTTACGCAGGCCTCATCTCTTACAAGATATGTTCATTATTTGTTTTTCTTTTTTCCTTGTGGTTTGGAGAAAATCTTGTCTGTACAGAGAAGTGATGCTTGGAAGAATGGTCACTCTAGTGAGCAGAATTGATCCCTCAGTTGTATAACGTTTAAAGACTGCTGTCAGAAGCAATTGAGTCAGAATTCAAGAAAGCTGATGACTTTTTTTCCCTTTTCATCTGCTCATCTGTAATGCTGGAGGGAGCGGCCATGTTTTGCGCTAGTTAGAGTCTATGACCAAGCCATTAGAGAGCTACAAGAAATACCCTTTGGTCTTCAAAATTGATTTCTTCCTATTTTTACTTCATTTTAAGCAGGGCAGTTGAACTGCTTCTTTATTCTTTATGCCAACTTCTGATATATTAGTAGTGTATTTTTTCCTCCTCTTCCACGTCTCTTGAGATTTTCGGTGTTTGTCAGAACTATATAGTTAGTCTCAGCCTTGTGTTTTATGTTGGCTAAGTAGATTTAAGACGTAATGCCAAATGCTGCGTGGAGACTATGGCATTTTAACTGTTGATACATAACATGCCTTCCAGCCAGAAGAAGCTGACCTATTGTTTAGACAATTGCATTTCACAGACCTTTCAAATCCATTCACGATAGAGAAGTAAAAGAGACAATGAACTGGAAATCATTTTCTAAACCACTGTGCATGTTACATTCATCTCTATAGCAACTACATAAATAGATCTATCCTGGAGATTAATTTGAGGATATTTTTAATGTCTCTTTAAATTCAGGTTTCTTACTGAAACTTGAAGTAGTGTATTTCTTCAGCCCTTCAACTTGAGGAGTGCTATTGGTTGTTAAATTGAACTGTCTTTTGAATGTGATAAGTGAATACACTGCGATATTTTTAATATACATGCTAGAATTGGGAAGATCTGTGTGAGCAGATAACTCCTGCTAGCACTGATGGCACAGTGTTAAAATGTCTGCACGTTGGCTGTCTGGAGCATCAGTCAGCCCTTTTGGGGAGTCTGTAGCCAGAAGTGAAGCTATTCTTCCCACATCCTTATGCTCATGAGCATGAGAAATGAGACTGTGCCTTGCTTTTGGCTACCCATCTATATACTCAGGAGATCTTCAGAAGCCAAATTTTACAAAAATTTGCCAAGAGTAATCTTTTTAATCTCACTTAATGCGCACCAGCTTGTAGTAAAAAGACATTTCTAGGGATGCATCCGTTTGCCTGAAGAAACAGGGTTTAAATAAGAGAAGATATGTGTTCTACATGGAAAAAAAACACACCTGCTTTATGTAATCATTTCTGTCCTTAGCCAGGTGGTGAACACTAACAATGGTCAAAAAGAGCTGAGCTGCAGAAACCAATATTTTACTGTGTCCTTACAAAATTCTGTTGAGATTTGTAGTTTCTGTAAAGTTTACCTTTTTTTTTTTTTTTTTCCTCTTTTATACCAATGGTTTTGATTATGGTGGGGGTAGGGAAAGGAGAAGGACTGGGGAGAGGCGTGCATCAGCAGAATGTGTCAAGTAGCTGAGGCTCAAAATGAGATTTTTCCTTGGAATGTTTGTAACGTGAGGAAGTGGGGAGTTTAAATCCGAGTCCTATATTTTCTGACACGGTGATATGAGGAATAACAATCTGTCTGATAGTGGGGAAAATTTCTAACGCATCACAGCATTCCAATTTCTATTAGATTTATACGTCAAAAATGTGGTGTGCATGGACACTTACTATACTGGCTTGAGAGACAGTTGACCACAGGTTAATACCTTTGGTTTTGTTGTTGCACCATCAGCGTAATCATATACAGCAAGTTTAGTTTTAGCTCAGTATTAAAAACTAGAGCTTAGGAGTCTCATCTGTTAAATCCTTTTGCTTTTAGATCGAGTTGATGCCAAAGGCACCTCTATAAACATGTCTATAAAATACTTTCTATGAAAGAATCCATTAAAGTCAGAGGATTGGAAGGTTGTGGCAAAGAAGAATAAAAAATAATTCAAGCCAGAGACAAATGTAGTTCTTATGCTTCAGAAATAAACAGATTTTTTTGCATGGGGTTAGCTTATGACATTAGTATTGCTGGGCTCGCTTTCTTACTGCTTTTTTGTTTACGTGCTACTAAAGAACAAGTTCTTTATATAAATGTATATTTTAAGGGGTATTGTTAAGCTTGTGTAACTTTAATCATATTGGTTGAATTTATACCACATTTGTAGGTGTAATAAATGGGATTGGTTTTATCAGGTACCTAATATGTAAGTGTGTAAGTGTAAGTCTGTCAGATTTAAGATTACCATAGGGTATCTCTGTTTTTTTTCCTTTTGGCTAAAGAAAAAAAAAATTAGTAGTCTACATATGAGGTACAGTTATAAAACCCTTGGTTCAAATAGTTTTGCTTGCTTTCTTCTTCTCCATCTGCAGGATGAATATTTGATTCTTCTTAGCAGGAGCATCACCTGCCAGTTTTGACCACCACACAAATTGCAAAGGATTGATTTTTGTCATTGCTAACCCAGTATTGAAATAGTCGTGAGAATTTATTACATAATACTTTAAGTTCCCTTTAACATCAGATTGTAGACAGCAAGTATGTTTCGTATTCGTCTTTTAAAACAGAGCTAGCCCGTGTGGGCGTGCTTTGAAGAGGTTCAATTCAGACAAAGCAAATGCTGAAATGCAAACTACTGTTTGTTATTTTGAGGCTTGTGTGTTCTGATGTCATTCCAAAAAGTTACATAAGATTGTATTTTCCATTTTTGCTGACAGGTGATAAATCCAATGGGATGGGATGCATTTGGTTTACCAGCAGAAAATGCCGCAGTTGAGCATGGTCTTCATCCTGCAAGTTGGACACAAAGGTAATTTTTAATTAATATAAGTAGTGTGAATACCTGTGCTGTGGGCCCCATAAACTATCAAAACAGAGCAAAAACAGTGTAGAAGAAATGCAGTATAGAAAGAAAAAGGGTTATTTGCTAATGTTTTGTGGAACTGTGCAAGTGGTTCAGTTTCAAAAACTTAATGTATCAAGATGATTTTCAGGGCTTCCTTTTCAAATACTTGTAAAAAAGCTAGAATATTGAAAAAGTGACGTTTCCCAAACACCCAAAGCAGTGAGTAAGAAATAAATCAGAATTCTGGTAAAGTGAGTTAGTATATTCTTGGTGTAGAATACACAGCTGAGAATGAGCTACGTGGTTAGGTTTACTGGCAGTTTTCAGTACCATGAGAAAGAGGAAGAAGATAATTTTTCATTTGCAGCTGGGTCTTTGAAAATGATAAGCAGCCATTATTGCTGAGGATTTTGGTGAAAATTTTGGGCTTTAGACCTCAGAATTGGGTGTTGTGTTCCTCTAATATTCTTTAAAATGAGTAGAAAGTTACATAAATAAACATTAATTTCTGTAAGTGACTCAGAAACCAGTCTTCTAAGTGATTTTGTGCTCTGGGTGCAGTAATCTAGCTGTGGTATCTTTTTGGACCTTGTTGTGGTTTAACCCAGCAGGCAGCTAAACACCATACAGCCGTTTGCTCACTCCACCACCACAGTGTCATGGGGAGAAAATTTAAAAGAAAAGTGCAAGAACTCATGGGTTGAGATAAAGACAGTTTAATAAGAAAAAAAGAAAAAGGAAAGAAAAAGAAAAAAAAAACAATAACAACAAAAAGAATACACGAAGCAAGTGATGCACAACTCAATTGCTCGCCACCAGCTCAGCAATGCCCAGCCAGACCCCAAGTAGCAGCAGCCCCCCCCGCTTCCCCCCAGCCAATCCTCCCGGCTGTTATTGCTGAGCACGACACCACATGGTTTGGGACATCCCTCTGGCCAGCCTGGGTCAGCTGTCCTGGCTGTGTCCCCTCCAGCTCCTGGTGCACCCCCAGCCTCCTCGCTGCCAGGGCAGCACGAGGGGCTGAAATATCCTTGACTTAGCGTAAGCACTGCTCTGCAACAACTGAAGGATCAGTGTGTTATCAACACTATTTTCATCCTAAATCCAGAACACAGCACCATACCAGCTACTGGGAAGAAAATTACCCTAGCCATAACCAGGACAGACCTTGATCCATTTCCTTCTGTGATAATGCTGTTTCTTTTAAGTTCTTGCATGCTTCTGGTAATATCTTAAGATCGCTTGGTACTTTTCCTACTAAAATATGATGGCAGCTGATTTCTCTTAGGGAGAACATGTAATAAACTGCATATAAATTCTGTGTTATTTATGCTCAGTTTTTTAAAATTTCCTTCTTGTTTGATTTAGGATAAGAATATGTATGAGATCCAGTTACCATTAAATAAAAAAAACATGAACCAAAACAAAAAACAACAACAAAAACCACCCCAAACACCTTTTGTTTTTGAGAGAGCCTGTAAAGCCACTATGCACAGTGAGTTGTGGGCCGTCAGTTATATCATATGTGAGGGAAGTTAAAAGGAAGTTAGAAACTTCTGGCTATGTGGAAACATTGTCTGGACTCTCAGCAAAAAATCTGCTACCAGTGTCTTGCTTTGGACAAATATGCTGCTTTTGTTACAAGAGATTATTTTCTTTCTAAAGAGTATGGTCAGTAAACTGATGATTTCCGTCTTCCTTCAATAAGTCTTCTGCAGCTAAGCCGTAAAACAAATCTACATATCTGTTACATCCAATTGCCCCTTTTTAACAACTATTATCTTGACAGAACCTGTACCAGATAAAGCATTACTGTGATCCGTAGTTACATGACAAATGAGGCACAACAAAGTGAAGGTTGTAGTTTTGAGACAAATAAGCTGCCTTATGCACTTGCTGACTACAAAAGGGTCAGTGTTTTCCACTTCTCGCTGTGATGTGGTCCCTCCTCACCTATTGCACTAGCTTTGGCACTCATGACATCTCGTTGAACTGTCTCAGCTTGCTAACTCAGCTGAAAGCCATTCTGCCGGCTGAGTGAGTTGAGTTGGCTCAACAGAAAAGCGGTGGGCATGTGGGGCAGAGAGACTGTGCAGCAGCAAACTGCCCGAACAGCTCAGCCTGCCTCATCTAAGCTGTTTGTCAGGGTCTTGTCAACAAGTGTGTGGCAGGGCACAGCCTGAGCTGTTCCTTCTGCTACTTTCTGTGCTGTTAAATGTTTCTCTTTCCTTGCAAACAGGTGCATATTGTTCCATACATTTAGAGCTGTTCAGCTAGTAGTTACACATACATGATTTGTACTAGAAGAAAATTTTGCCTTTAAAATTTCCTTAATACTGAAAAGAGTGATTGTCTAGTTATAAGAGTTGAATAACAATATTCTAACAACAAAATGAGACAAGTTAGCACATCATCATTGGGACTGACTATGATAACATCCAAACAGGAAAATTATTTATATACCCAACTTTTTTCTGATTATGCTAAGGAAGGTAGTTGATTCATCATACTGGCAGACTAAATTCTGACCACTGAAGTAATTGCTGTCTGCCATTTTCTCCACTGCCCCTGTCGTGAATGCTTCTGAAGCCTCCAGCAGGCATGACTGAAGTGTACGTGGAGCTGTGATAGTGTGACATCTTTCAGTCATCCATGGAGCAGAGACAGCCACCCCTGTAGGAGGGGGCACACCACAAGCATTTCAGCTTACTTGGTTCAAGAGTAAACGATCAAATTTCAGATCATCAAAATGTTCTGAAGAGGTTATTTAAAAATGAACTCCAATTGATTCTTACTCCTTATATTCTCAAAGTTAGGGAAAAAACAATGAAGACAGTGTTGCTTGAATGAAACACACAGAAGCCTTTGTTAGCAAAAGTCAGTGTAGTGGCAGAAGCTTTGTGAAAATACCCTGGAAATTTATTTTTTTAAGTGGTACCATTTATTTTGAGTGGGAATTTAATGTAAGCAGTACTACTCAAAATGTGGTTTCTCCTAGTGGAAGCTGTGGTTCTGTAAGAGGATTTCCTTGCTTACCTGTACTGATATTACACTGCTGGCAAGCCCTTAATGGTTTAACTGGAGCTCTGCACTCTTAGAAGTACCGGAATGAATGCATGTTGTACAGAGAGGAATCACTGGCTACATCTGAAAACTGCATCCGAACATGTGCAGTCTACTTGTAGTATACTTGTGTATACACAGCCATTGAAATTGAAACAGAATACACTAGGGATTTTTAAAAATATTGTTTAAGCTGAACATTCTGACAGTTCATTGTGTTTGACTGTGAGTGAGATAGTAGTGTTTAGAGGTTAACTAGTGCTTTTGATTTCTCAGAATTTTATAGGCACCTGATGTTAAATGTGGTCACATGATAAAATTTGTAAATGAATACTTCTTTTTTTTTTTTTCAGTAATATTCAACACATGAGGGAACAGTTTGATGCACTAGGTCTGTCTTTTACATGGGAAAGGGTAAGATTTTCTTTTTTAAGGGGTGTTGTCTTATTTTATTGTATGATGGAATATTGAAAAACGTGGAATTCTACCATTTTGTAAATGGCAACATAGTAGTCTTTGAAATTGACCAGTTTTGGTTGTTAAGCTGTAAAATTACACTTGAAAAAAGTGGTAAATAGAGCTTCTCTGAAGCTTCTTACCAAGCTTCTCTCACTTCTGCCATAGTGACATCATCTCGTAATCTCAATGTTTGTGAGAATCTTACTTTTCTTTAAAGTAATTTCAGTTTTGCATTTGGATTTTTCTCTGCTTTTTCAGTGCTTTCAAAGTAGCAATTTGCTGTGTTAGACTTTAGGTGGTAGTCTAAACAGGTATTTATGAAATGGCATACTTTTGTGTTAAGGCATATATATTTTTTGAGGAGTGCTTTTTTCAATGTGTATGTTTTTGTAACATAATCAAGGGTTTAAAGCTAGTGACTTGAAATGTTGCTTCGGTTACATTATCCTAAATTTGAAGGACAAGCCTGCATTTTCATAGTTGTTCTTATGACCACTTTGGAAACTAGAAATTTTGTTTAAAAAACTAGTACTTGGGAATCAGGTGTTCACCTTAAAAATCTTACCAAACAATCAGACATAAGCTAATCTGATTTTCAAGATAAAAATTAAATAAATTAATTTTTGAAGCAATTGTAGAGTTATTGCATTAACTGGTAAATCAACCTCAATCACTAACTTTATATTCTTAGCAATAGTTGTTACTTACCACCTTAATATGATTCTGAATAGACTGATGGAGATGCTAATCTTGGATTTTTATAGCAGTATTGTAGGTCTGAAAAGGATTAATTTTCTGGCTGTCTAAGGCTTGCCATCTGTTTGTGTTAATCTTAAAGGTGAAGTTGTTTATTGGTGTGTCTTGCATCTAAAAACCATACTTTGTCATGTTTTCTATATGGCAAGATTTTTAGTAAAAGCCTTTTAATTATGATTTTAGTTCTCTTGATAGCCAACAAGTTGCTCTGAAAATAAAAAGTTTGTTGTGGAAGATTTACTGCACACATTCTTGACATTTTCTTACATGTTAAAGTGTTTGTATCTCACAGGTTTTCTGTATGTGTAGTACAGTAATAGCACAAAATAGTGAAATTGTATGTGCAGTCTGCATTATGGAACACACAAGAGTTGAATGTTGTAGAGTGCCTTTCAAGAAAATTGAGAAAATTTACCTGTGTATATGGGCTTTTGTTTAACCTGTATATTCTGAAGAAGAGGTGGAGAACTGGCAGTACTGAAAACCATGACAGGAAGTATACAGGGAAAAGTAATTTGTCATCCTTGTGCCTGTTCTTTAAGGCTTACCTTCACTTTTCTAGTAAACCATATTTTAGTTAATGAACTTTTGGAAGTCTCTGGATATATTTGGAAAGGGCTTTAATACTGTACAACTAAGTTCATTTGAACAGTTGTGTAATTAAAATAATTTAGAATGCTCCAGAGGCACATAGTCTGTGTTTCTGAAAGGTGGGTTTTTAAAACAGCTGAAATGTGTTCCTTAAGACTCAATGAATTTTGGAGTTTTCACTCCTTAAGTTATTAGTTAAGTTTTATTTTACCTAGAAAGCCTGCCTTATTAACTGCAGTAAGAGTGACCTGAATGGTAACCATTAGAAATACAGATACGTTTAATCAATGCAAAAAATGTATGATACCTGAAAAATATCTATATAACATTATTCAATCAAATAAATATTTGAGCTAGATGAAATAAGTACCTTTGGAAACTGAATGGGTAAGTTACAGCAGCGTATCTGCCAGGCTGTTAAAGCCTGCTTCTCTGCAAGGCTAATTGGGCTGAGCAGAGCATCTTACTGTCTCAGCTGTATTGCTGCTGGGCTAACTCAAGCATCTTTGCACAGCAATGCACTGTGCTGTGCAGGTTCTTATCTTAAAAGTGAGCTCTTTGAGGTAAGGAATTTTTTAGTTATTATTCTATACTTGCATGGCACTAGGTCAGTGGCTTACAAAATACTGTGACGTTGCAAACAAACCCAATAATGTTAGTGACTCCTATGAAAAATGATAGAAAAACACCTTTTATATGGGTTAGTCTAATTAACAGAGACTGTTGTACAAAACAAGAGTCTGTTTTTAATCAAATCGCGTTGGTGTTGCTTCAATGTGCTCCTTCATTCTGTTAGGGCTTAGTACCTAGCAAATATATGCTGGAGGGAACCCGTTCTCCTACCTTAGGTCCCTATTTTAGTGTGGGGTGAATTGCCTTTGTAAAGTGCTAACCTTTTGTATTAACTGTCAAAGAATCCTCTATGGCCAGCCTAGGTAATGTGAGGCAAACTTAAGTAAATTTCACCATTTTACAAACATTAGGGGGAAAAAAGGTGGGGAAAAAAAATAAAAAGTGCATTTTGAATACTTAGTGCATGGAACTGTGCTGAGGAAGCTGACTGCTTACAAAGTCATGTTGGTGTTCAAGAAAGTCCTGTCCAGGAATGTGAAGAGTCGTTGTAAGTTTATTGCTTGGTGAAATTATTATGAACAAGTCCCAGTGCACCTGGATAGTAGAATTTTCTTTTTAGCAATGTTTCTTTTCATTGTTCTCTCTGTCTTAAAAATACTTTTTCATTTTGATTTGCATGCCATAGCAGTCAGTGAAATTACTTAACCAGTAGAGCACAACAAATATGGCATTATTAAAAGCTAATGAGATTATTTCAGAAAGCCAGGTTACAAAGACACTTGAAAATTATTCTGCTAAACAGAAAATGTAAGCAAACTGAAAATGTAATTAAATGCATAAAAAAGCTCTGTAAGTACTTTGCTTTAGAGTAGGTTTGAATACTAATAGTGATCTTTTTTCCCTGAAACATGTAGATATTTTAAGTGTGTCAAATAGTAAGTGTTTGAAAACATTGTGATTCTGGGGAGAGATTTGAAAAAAATGCTACGTAAGAGAGAGAACATTTCTGTGCTAAAACTGCAGATCTGGGGATAAAAAGGTGCAGTTTGATGATGGGAAAATGTCTTTGAGACACATTAAAAACACCTGAACAATAAAAAATATTTTTGTTTTGTTTTTAAGTTAAAAATAATTTGGGTTTTCCTGGTGGTCAGAGTTCTCCAGAATACCATCCCGGACATCACAGCAAACTGCCTGTCACTTCTAAACATTATTTTCAGGAGAATTATTAAGTATAATTTTCAAAGATTCAGATCATCAGCAACAAAGAATGGATAACTTCCCCTTTCTTTTGCTCGGGAGTGCCATCAGACTGAATGCATGTTCCTACTAATTCACCAGTTTACCACTGTATTATCAAACTAACTTTCCTCTAACAGGTAGCTCGTACTGCCAACATTTTTCAGTCTTTTCAATTTATGCATTCCAAATGACATTTTTGAATAAGATTAATGTTCCCCTTCTGCACTGTACATTAAAAAGATTAAATCTTTGCTAGATGCTCTTTGTTCAAACATTTTTCTGTTTTGTTTTGAAGTTGTCATTCTTGTGCACTGCCAGGGCACGCATAAAATTGTAACAGTAGACAGAGCATTACCTATTCAATTTTCTTCTTATTCATCTATCACTGATTATCAGTCACCCTACTTATAATTGAATAAAAAAAGAAACCATTGATGTAAGACTACTTTTTTGCAGGAAGGATATTTGTGCTCTAAAATGTAAGCACTGCCTGATGTTTGTAGCTAATAATGCACGAAACTAAGGCCCTTTGAAATAAAAATATTCAAATGAATTTGGAAATGTAGTTCAGTCTAGCTCTAAACCTCCGAAAATCAAATAGTTATACTTCCAGGCTAGGTGCTCTATGCCCTTTAATACCAAAATAGACAAATAATAGATTAAAGAATGTTTAATCTTCCCAGATAGATCTTAAAAAAATCCATTCAGACTTTTTCTCCTTATTGCCCTTTTAATAAGTATCAAGTGTAACATGGCTGCCTTCAGTAGACTGCTAGAAATAAAATGATCAGTAATAAACTAGGAAATTCCCTCTAGTTGTGTGTTATTCACAGAAACTGGTGGATCTTACAGCAAATAAACACTTTTAGGCAGCCTGTAAATATAACTTATATTAAAAAAATAATAGCTGTGGAAATTGCTCGAAGATGTAATCTTTTTCTTTAGAAAGCAGTTTTAGCTATGTAATAGAAAGTTGTAAGAACTTAGCAGATTTAGAACAAATAATGAATTATAAAACAAGGTATTTGAAAAGTTTTATTAATGACCAAAATCTTCCCTCCAGGACTTTTTTTTTTTTTTATCCAGGATTCTTTGCTGTTGTTTTTCCCATTGTTTTGGTAGCCAAAGATTTGTATCAGATTTTTCATAATGATTGGCACTTTAACCTTAACATGAACCAATTGCTTACCAAGTTTCACTACTGTCAAATCTACATTGTAAGACCACCATTTAATCTGTAACTGAGAGTTTATTTGAAAAAAAAAAAAAAACAAAAACAAAAAAACACTTTGTATCTGCCTGTTGGTACTAGCTTGTAACACTAACCCCTTCGTCATGCTGTTTGCTAGGAACAGATTGCTGTGCTGAGGTGAAAGGATTAAGCAAGGTAGTTGTTGGCGTGAGGGTAAGGATCTTTCTATGCCTTGGCAATATCTGCTATTTTTAAAAGCAGACCACTTTTAAAGGTGGTTTGTTTTAATTGTGAGTGGCACTTGTGTAGGAGTAAGGAGAAGTAACATTAAACAATGGTAGAGATCCATTTTGGTGACAGTAGCAGATACTTTTTTTAGCTAGCAAACTGACACGAGCGAAAGGGAAGGTGGTGGGAGGGAAGGGGGAGATGCCATCACTCCTGTTCCATAGTACCATCTCAAGTGCTGCGGTGATGGATTTCCACTAGGTCTGTCACTCATCACTGAAGAGCACGTGCAGTTGACAGCAGGGCAGCATATTTCACATTTGTAAGAAGGGTTCTGATTTTTAGTATGTATTTTATCTTTCGAGGACATGTGCTAATATCCTGTTTATATATATTCACTGAACTGCTTTATGATACGGGATTATATATGTGTGCTGTTATGTTAGTGCTTAGCTCACAAATGAGAAGCAGAAAGTTACATTTTTTGGAAGGGTCGAAGGATCCTGTCATGCTATTTTGCAAACCCTTTTTACGAACCCTTCTCTGTATTTCTGAGTTAAGTCAGTTCTCTTAATGCATTGCAAATGTTTGTCATGCTCATGAAGCATAAATAGAAACTTTAACAGTCACCTTAATTTAAGCATGATGGCAACCAACTGGAAGCTTTTTACCAGACATAATTTACTTAATCAAAATCAGTAACTGGAATACATGGAAAAATTATTTTTTCACTGCACATCTTAATGTGATAAACTATAGGGGGAAAAAAAACCACATTTCTAGATTGACAAGAGGTTGCTAGCTTGTCATCATCAGCAGTCACATAAATTCATACTCATTTTGCTTGGCAGTGATGTCATGTCTCTTTCTTAACCATCATATGTCACTTCAAACCTTCATGGTTGTAAAGTTAAATAAATGATGAGCTTGAAAGATCTTTTTGTAGTTCAGTGACCAGACTGCAAATTTTCTTCAGTGATGTATTTCTGCTGCATTTCTTTCTAAAAGGTGCATCAATTTACAACTTGTGAGAGAGCATGTACATAAGATTCTGCTCCCAGGAATTAGTTTGTACCACACCCCGAACATGCCTGTTTAGATCGAGAAATGCCATCTCATTTTGTTTCGGCTAACATACATCTGCCAGTCAGGACCGAAAGGACGCATCTCAGTCCATTTTACTGTTTTTATTTGACTACTCACTTTGGTTCTCTGTTTACCTTTTGCTCACATAACCTTACGCTGTACCAAAAGGGATTGTCTCTGATATTACAGCGATGAAACTCCATTGCCTCTAGTGGCATCGCACTGGCAGAACTGATGTCATTGTTGTGGAGGCAAAATATGTATACATATATATATCTGCATGTATATGTGTGTGTATATATATATATGATGAAATGGATAATGTATAGTTGAAGAGATAGAAATCAGATTTTGTAGTGTTTTTTTTTTTTTTTTTCTTCTTTTTTTTTCCAGCGCAGAGAACAGGGTTTAATCAAGCAACTGCTTTTCATGGCTGAGTCTTCACATGCTGTGCTGAAAACTTGCCATTAAATGTCTCTGGTCTTGAAAGCCTCTTGTACTCGCTTTTGAGGCATATCTATTCAAAGGTCATATTAATTGTTCAAAGCAATGTTCAGCACTGGAATATAAAGTTGTAGAAAAAGAGTAAAATTTTTATACTAGGGTGTTTCAGATGACATCGGCAATATCCTCTGCAGCTCAAGTGACATGTGCCACAGGAACTGCAGTGGGAAGCTTAGATGATGGGAAAGCCTGGGTGAAAGACATTTCAAAATCTGGAGCTATTTAAGGTAGTTGATAAATTTATTCAGTTTGGGAATAGTTATCAGTGGCTTACTGACAACCCTGTAACTCTGAAATCAAGATATATTCTTGGTGGTTTAAGGTTCAGTGTAGGAGTCATTTTCAACTTCAGTAAGTACAAATGAGTCAGTTTGTAGAAATATTTCTTCTTCAAACAAGTACAAGTTAAAAAGGAAAGCTGTTGACAGGGAAAATGTGATTTGTTTATTGTTACATATTTATGAGGTAATTAGAACTTAAGTACTGAATTAAACAGTTGTTTTCACTTTGGCCAAACTTTAAAATATGTGGGCGAAAGCGTATGTGTATCCATTGCGCCTGTAAAACACTGCATTTGTGTAGAGAAAATTGAGAGTCAGTAATCACATCATACTTTAGTCATCTTTACATACTCATGTTTATTTGATATGTAGTTTGTTTGTTTAAGAATAAATATTTTAAAACATGAAACTTTATAAGCAGTTGATAGGTTCTTTTTTAGTTATTAGAGTTCACTAAAAACTTAAAAAATGTTGGCAAGTTTAAAAAATGCTATTATGTTTTTACATGCTGTTTCCTCAACTCCCATTCCTCTTTTTTGTTGTCTTTTATTTTTATCTGTTTTTATATCCCTCCTAACAATCGCCCACACTTGTGACTTCTTTAGTTTCTAGCCTTTTTCTCCTTACTTCAGCCTGGAGCAGTTACCTACCTTGAACTGGCGTGCCTTTTAAAATGGTCATTTATTTGGCATCTCCTTGTGAGATACCCTTTGCAACTCTTTCATCTTGAAGTGTAGAGTCTTACCCCTTATTCCCTTCCTACGTGTCCCAGACACGCCAGCTGTCAGCACCCTCGGTTCCTCAGTGCTGTTCTCCTGTCCTCTGTATCCACCGGTACAGCTGCAGACTGCTCCAGTCTGCTTTATTCTCTGCAGCCAGCCCTGAGCTGGCTCTGAACAGTCCACAATGTCTGTACCTGCTTTTCATTACTGAGCAACGGAGGAAAAGGCACCATGCCTAAGATGACTTCTTTAATAGTTCTACTTTTTTTCTAGTCTTACGGTTTCCCTGGTCAGGCAGCTTTGGTCATTTCCATTCATCTAGTACTCTCTTATTTATCAGCATTGATATTACAGTGTTCTTTTATTCCATGTTAACAGGAAAACTTTGCTTTTCAATGTCAAACCTACACAAATCCCATGTTCTCTGTTTTTGTGTACAGGTGAATATCACTCGTTATAAAATTACCCCCAAATGCATTGTGTTTTCTCTGTGGCATGTATTAGACACTCCAAAGTTAACTGCTTAAGTTAAAATGGTGTAAGAAGATACTAAGAATAGCTTCAGGTATTTTTATTTTATTTCATTTCTACAGGAAATAACCACTTGTTTACCAGAGTACTACAAATGGACACAGTATCTCTTTCTTAAGCTTTTTGAAGCTGGGATAGTGTATCAAAAAGAGGTAGGTACAAACTTTGATCTGTAATACTTTGCCTTGCACTAACTCAAGTCACTTATTACACAGGTAGCACATTTCTGGATCAACCATTCACATTTGTTAAGTGGCTAGATATTTATGATGCTCTGGTTTTAAATCACTGCAAAATATAATGAATTTTATATATAACTAGCATGAATGGGTGTAATAGCATGGCAAACCAGAAATGTTTATTGTCGGTGATTTACACTGAAGTGCAGGATCAGAACATAGCTACTATCAGTTTATTTCATGGCTTTAGTATAGAATTTTCTAGGTCTCAATTTCCCTCTCATGAAGACGTAAAAGATAATGTGATCATGAAGAGTCTCTTCAGCAGCGAGATTATTTGACTGTATTACATTACTGTGATGCTGTCTCAGAACTGATAGAATTGGATAGGATAATTGGAGATTATGTGCCTAACTATCCAATTCTTGGACCCTGTTTGTGATCTGTAAAATAGTACAGAAATATTAGATGCAGTAAGACTATCACAGCTGTTTTTCAGTTAATAGTACATTAAGAAATTCTTGACTTTATAATACTTTGTAAATAACATATGAAGCTATATGAAAAGGGAAGGGTTCAGTTAACTTCTTAAGCAGGAGGTGAAGCAAAGGTGTTAAATTAGCATTCCAAAAAACTCTGTACATAACCAAGGCAACTCAGTTCCAAAATACCTGAACAGCTGCACCTAAACAAAGCTGCAATTTAGTAAATGTTCCTAACTTAAAATGGAAACTAAGATTTCTTAAATGTGCTTCGAAGTTTCAATTGTATTCTGTAGAAAACCAGAAGACCGCATAGGATATAATTATGGATGTAACCTAATTATTCTCTGAACCCAGAGAAAGAGGTTGATGGTGAAAGGTAACATTTGGAAAGGCAGGGTAGCTATTGAGCTACTTTTCTTATTTCTATAGGCAAGATATATTCAGGGATCCTAAGTGACAGCCAGCAAAAAGATTGAATGTTTGGTATGTCCTAACATGCTGGGTTTAGTTGTGTTGTTTTTTTTTTTAATTGTTCTGTAATTATTTTCCATTTTTGTAATCAAAAATTTAACCCCTCGCTTTTCCATAACAAACTTATTTTTATCTGTAGGTTTTTTTCTTTGAGTGGTTTGAGGCGAGTCTGAAAAGCACAAGGCTTGTAGCTTCTTTAGTAGATCTAGAAAATAAGTTCTGCATGCAGACTCACAGTATGGTGGGATCTTAGAGGTGTTTGGGTGCCAGTGATTGGATGTGTGACTCTTAAAAGTCAGCAGTCAGTTTGAGGACTTAAATCAGCATCTGTCAACCCGTAGGGAATGCAATCTCTAGTGAATATAAACCAGTTGTTTTGTGGCAGGAAACAGATGGCAGAGATATAGCCCATAACCCTGTGTCTCTTCAAGCTGTCATAAATACTTAAAGCATACATTTATCCCATGTCTTCAGCATACCTGCAACGTACATTAAGCAATACTTTTACACAGCTTGAAGTCTCCTGTATTACAATTTCATTTTGGGTACAAGGAGATAATTCATAGCCTTACTGTGGAGATAAAAATGATTCATGTAGAGTGTTAGTGTAGTTAACACTGTTCCAGGAGTAGGTGTTTCTGATGAGAAATTACCCTGGTAGGGAGACACGGGTTCAGTATGTCTGGAAGTGGGACTTAGTGAGAGGTAACCATGTCTGTCTGGATGCTGCAGCTTCGACAGAGAGTGCGTCTTCATTCACCATAGCAAAATCCTCTCTTTTCTTCCTGCAATACAGATCTGTCAATATACTGAAGAGATTATTGATCTGGCCAGATGTGGGTGTCTCACTGCGTTTGAGATGAATTGCTGTCTAGACTCTAATGATTATTTTGATTAGATATCTGCAGACTGTAGTGAAACCATAGACACCAGACCTGGAGATAGATACTTATGATATAGATGTCTGAGGTTAGATGAGATGAATCCTACATTAAAAGCATATGGCCATCATTGGTGTAGGGAGCAGATCTAAATAACTGGTGTGAGATACACGCTTTTACACTGTGCTCTCTTTGTATAGGGGAAATTTAGTTACTTTCTGGGCCATAGTTTCAGAGGCTGTCATTTTTAAGAAGTTGCCTCTGTGAAGTACAAGTAGGATCTAAGGATTTATTTTAATATCTGGGTTCTGGATATTAGTCAGAGGGCTGTGAGAGATGGAAGGAACAAAATGCAACTCTAAAAATTCACAGACAAGACCTTTCAGCTATGGATTTCTTACATGTGTATTTGATTTATGCTTTGCATCATTTATCTAGATAAATTTTCCTGTTATGAATCATGATAATATGTTATGCTAAATAATTGTACTTGTATAAATCAGTTCAATTACTTTCCAAAATTTTCATCATAAATTTGCCCCAATATCAACAAAACAGAAACAGTACTTTTTCTCAACTTTGAGTCATAGCCAGTTTAATACAAGCATATGTTAATAGTGCCTCATGCAACTGACATTTTATTACTTCTTAATATTATATGATTTATGGTTCTTTAGATGTTATTTTAACTTTGTAATAGTGTGATTTTTTTTTCAGAACTTTATAAATGAAAAGATCATTACTTTAAAGCCAGCTTCATAATGTGTTGCGTCATTACTGAAAAAGGTGTGCGTTCTGAAAGTATAGAAAACAAGTCTGTAATAGTGGAATATCTTGATCGCTTTTAATTTCCCAATGAATTTGTCAAAGGCTGTTACAGAAATCAGTCTAGTGTTATTGGTAGGAAACGGACGATAGGTAGACAAACCATATAAAATTCCAATTTCGATGACATGCTGAATTCACAAAAGCTTGATTTGAAGGTAAGTTTGTTTTTATCAGAAAATGACTTTAATTCATTTCATCATAATACATTTTGAGTAAATAAATGTAGGTAATCAGACTGTGCATGCACACACAAATACACTCTGATAACAACAGTATTCCTAAGGTAGGAGATCCATGCATCTGTCTTTTCTTTTGTCCTCACCATAAGGTTTGTAAAATGATTGTGATGTTTACTGTTTCTAAGAATACATAGCATATTTAAAATTAAGCAATATCAGTTGTTTGGAAAGTGGGACATTTCAGAAGGTCATCAGTGATAGATGAAATGTAAAGTTGAGTAATATGAGGACAGTGATTATTTTTAAATTGAGATAGTAAGTCCTCCCAACACCCAAAGAATGTATTTAAAGTTTTCCAATAACATTTAATGTATTTCAGTGCTGTGAAGCTGGAGCTACTGTTTTTTAGTCAGGGTGATTTAACTTTGATTTAGCTCAAATACTAAATAACACTAAATATAATGGATTGCTCTTCTTCATTGCTTGTTTCTATTCATTTTTTCAAGTTAGTATCTATCATTGATGCCACTTCTGGAATGACTGTTTCATTGCTTTTAGGATTCTTTTTTGGTCTTACATCCTTTATGATAAATGATCAGCTAAATTGTTCAATATTGTGTGGGGTAGGTTTTGCTTTTTCTCCCTCCCCACCATGTTATGTCTGGGATTTCAGTTAGCCCTCAAAATACAAGGTTTGTAGAGTTAAATACCATTTTTTATTTCACTTTAAATTTTCTTTAATGTATTTGTAATGATAACTGGTAGGAAAGATGATTCCAAAAGTAATTTGTGCAGTTGACAAGATATGTGCAGAAAATGACAAGTCTTTCACTTTAATATAACACTTTTATGTGACTCTGTCCTCTCAAATTGTATATCCTCAGTCATCCATTCCCTTCAGTCTTACTGTCAACACTTTTGGGTTATTGCTGGACAGCTTTTAAGCATCAGTCTGTGTAGTTTGCAGTATTGTAAATTGGAACACTTACCCATCAATCACGATAAATGCTGCCAACGTTATTTTGGTGGTTTTTTTTTGAGTTCTGAGAAGATGAACATTCAGAAAATCTTCAGTTGAGTCCATATTGTTTATTCAAATGGATGTTATCAAAATGTAGAAAATGGGTACAAGGAATGTTTCTGGAAAATTCTTTTGGTGTCTAAAATGTAAAATTCTGGTTTTGAAATAGTTGTTTAAAATACTTTTTTTCCCTGCATTTTTTTTTTAGGCCTTGGTCAATTGGGATCCAGTGGATCAGACTGTTCTAGCTAATGAACAGGTGGATGACAATGGTTGTTCATGGCGTTCAGGAGCAAAAGTGGAACAGAAGTACCTCAAACAATGGTTTATCAAAACTACTGCTTATGCAAAGGTATGAGGATACAGTTTTTGGAAATTGGGGTAGCATATAAAGGAGGTGACTCTTCTTCCGGCAATATTCATCAAGCTGAATGTGGTCTTCTATATATACCCGTTTGTGTAGTATATAAATTATATAATAATCTACATGATCTATCCCTGTTTGTGTGTATATATAGAAAATGATTATGCTTGAAGTCTTTCTGTTCACTTGTTTAAAAATTCTAAGTAATTGATGTGGGATTAAGTTTTGACTAAGTTCTTAAGAAATTGAAAAGCATAAATTAGAGGTGAATTAATGTATCTTGCTTTCACATGTTATCCTGTATTTACCATCAAGTGCTTGTCTGCATCATATTTAGAGTGTACAGCTGTGCAGTGTTATGAACTAGAAACTAGTTAGCCTAGTTAACGTATTGGACCTATGGTCATGGTATAAGCAGTGGAGCGCAGCCTGTCACTTAGAGTTTATTTCAACATCTGTTGAAATGCACGTTATGGAATAAACAGGTCTGAACCAGTTGTTCGTTATAATTAACAGCTCTTTACGGAAGATTCATCTGGACCTTCTGTTTTACTTTACTTTGTATTCCACTCTATTTGATTATCTGTAATTTAAAAAATATTTTCAAGTTCTTTAAACATCTTTTTGTTGTTGTTATGAGCTCAAATTTTGATTGCGATGGGGCAACATAGCTTCCACACCTAGGAATTCTTCAAGAAAATTTTACTGGCTTTATGCTCTCTGAGATGAAAGTGTCAACTTCCTGTGTTGTCTGGATGAAGTCCTTATCCATCCAAATGCTCTGTGTATTGGGACCTCCAAGTACAGATTGAGAAAGTTATTCCCAATAAAAAAAAAATTAATCTTTGACCCTCATTCTGAGCCTCAGATTCGAGAGACCAGATTTCCACTATCACGTAGGAAGAAGACATCCAGGTCTTGCTTCAGGTCCATTCATAATCAAGAGAAAAAACTTAGGTTTTCTGCCTGTTCCTTTGATCCCTGTGTGTAAAGAGGATGCTTGAGATGCATGTTTTCTGATTGTACTGCCTGTTCTGGCAGTAAGGAGGAAACATTTGCTGTAGCTGGAGGAAAAATTGAGCATGTCTGCACAATCGCAAAATGATCACAAGGTCCTGAGCTCTTTATTGGTGCTCTTGTCATCAGATTTCATGATCACTTTGTCATGTTTCAGGGTCTGCCCCCAACTCACCATTTACCGCAGTTTGAGGCTAGACTTTCTCTAGAGTTTCTATGCTTACTGATACATCTTTTGTCTATTGTCTTTGTAGAGATTGTAGGAAATAATGACTGATATTTCTGGGTTGTATCTGTGCTTGCACCAATTCACAGTTTGTTTATTTCCCACTGAGAGGGGTGAATCAGCCTTAAATTTGTACTCATAAAAAACAAAAGACAAGGCAGAGGAGCTTTTTGGTAACCTTGAAACTGAAGCCTTTCAGTAACCTTGAAACACCCTTGGCTTACAAGACTATTACGTCTTGCTCAATATCCACCCTCCTCTAGGGAGGAGGATTTATCTTTTGTCTTTAGTCTCTGACTTAAGAAACATCATTACAGGAAAGGCATAAGCTCTGGGGATGGTTAGGTCTCCCAAATCTCATTCTCCAGTTAAGTAGGCTTAACTGCAGGCAAGAAGTACCTCAACAACAACCCCTTACCTCTCCCTGCAAGATGTCACCTCAGGAGACTACTGTATGCCCTACCTACAAACCGTACGGGGATATGCTGCAAAAGTGTAGACTATTCCTTGCTCCTTAACATCTCAGTGGCATCATGAGTGAGAGCTTCTTCTGCTTTCTATTTGGGGACAAATGTTTACATCAACCTCTGCCAAACCTTTAAGTGTTACTACAGAGGACAGTGGGTACTCTACAGATCTCTATAAAGCTTTCCCAAAAGTTTGTTCTGTGCTTGATTGATATTCTGTAGGGTCTGTGTTAGCTCATACAACCAAGTTGATGAATGATGCCGTATTGCTCCCAGCTCAAGTGCTTTGGCAAGCATTGCCTTCATGTGCTCCCACTTCTCAGTGTAATGACAGATGCTACCAGTTATCAGCAGGTGGTTTGGATTTTCCTTTTCACTTACCCTCCACTGACTCCCATTTTTTGATGTGGATCTGGCACATTTTAAACAGTCTCACTCTGCTTCTTTTGGCAAGAGCTTTAAACATTTGGTTGTAGAGGGGAATTTTTTTTTCCAAACCTTCAAATAAGAATAGGAGACTACCAGGCTCTGCTATTCTAAATCCAGTATCTGATATTAGATGGATTTAACAGTTTGGAAGATTAAGATAAATTCCCTTTTTTTTGGTATTTAAATTTTTCTTTCAAGTTGCAAGTGACTAGATAACATGGTCCATTGTGTCTTACCTTCTGAAGAAGACTGTTTTGGCCATACAGTTCTAAAAGGCCCATGAACTGCAAGCTGCAACTGAAGATTGCCCTTCTGAGGGAGACTGTCTCTGAGCTAGCACTGGCAAAATACTTAAGTCTCTTAGAGGCTGTGTGCCCACACTGACATAATCAGGAAACTTCACAATAGCATCTTCAGAGAAGCCACATTACTGATCTTAAATGCTACAACTATGGCTCCTCTATCTGAATATCTTGACTAATTATCTCCAAAACTCAACTTTCTTTATTCCTTACAGTAGTCATTCCAAGTACTTTTCAAGGGCTGGTAAGAGATATGAGTCCTTCCTTCTAAAACTGTTTCTTCTGTGTGCCTTTTGTTTGGATCGAGGCTGTTGACAGCTGATTTGAATCCATATCATCCTAAATAGCATACTGTTGAACACCATGGTTACAGCAATCGCTCTTCCTAACTTATTCCTCAACCCTTCTTCCCCAGCTCTTTTCAAAAGCCCTTTCCAGGAGACTTGGCTTTATTGAGAGCAAGAAGTTCATTTGGCTTTCTCATTCACAGAGCCTTTCATCTTGGAGTGGAGGGCCTGGATTTTATAGGTCTAGTCCTAATAGGTGTGCAGGGTAAAGATACCTCTTTGACTTTGAGAAGCTAAACATCTGTAACCACCAATATGATTTTAGGATGATAACATCAGTGGTGATAATACCTTCATTTCAGCAGGGGGCATTATTTCATGTCTCTTGATCCTGAACATACTCATTTCCATAAAGAGATTTGCCTGGCTTACATCATGGACCAGAACCACTACCAATACACCTTCCTTTTCTTGCAAGTCTTTGCTGTTCAGAGACTCTGGGTATTTGTGCTCCTAATGATAAATGAGTACAACAAATAGTTTTTTATCCTTACCTGACAGTTGGTCAATGAATATACCTCTCTAGAATAATATCAGGTTCTTTATAGATATCACTTCCCTTTTTTCTTCAGTTGTTTGGGTCTTACAATTAATATGTGTATTGTACCTTCTCTGCAGTTATTTTCAGGCATCTGAAGTGAACCTTCACACTCCAGCATACTACAGTAGCAGAAAGTGTTTTCAGTCATGGTACTTCATATGCCAGGCTCCTGTAAATGGGAAATCTGAGAGGACATTATAAAGGGTATCTTTAATGGGACTGGGCATTTCCTATGATCAACCTTTTTGCCTTAAAGAAGAAGAAAAAAAAAAACTAACAGAAATGGAAGTTCAGCCTTCCAGAACTTGTCTTGTCCTGAGATGTTCATTCCTCGTTTCTGTTCCAGTTGCTTGGTATACAGCTGTCCAGTTCTGCTTCTTTTGATGGTGTCCAGAAAGCTAAAGCAACATGGCACCAGACTTATGAGGTCAAAATCATTCTGATCCAAAAACCTACATTTTCTATCAGTAGAGTAGCCCTTAGGTCTTTGAGCTATACTGCCAGAATTTGTACCAGAACTCACCTGCCCCTCTATTTCCTATATCTCACAGTTTGAAAAAGTTTATGGGCACAGAGAAGATTTATTTCTTCCTTGTGTAAGATGTTCTTACTAGCTTTGGGAAAAGCCTGTAGCGAAGTGCTAAGTGGATCAGACTTTCTGTGAGTTGTATGGCTAGATTTCTGTTATTCACTGAAGTTTCACTAATTTTTATTCTGAAATTTAAAAATGGGAGATGCAAAGAGATTATCTGATAGTTTAATCCTTGCACCTTTTGGGGAAGATTTGTTCTTTTTCCTACTTTGTTTACTTTTAGAGGATTAGTAATTTTTTGTATGCTCTACTTCTCCTGTTCTTCTTTCTCCAGTTTGGCCTTAATCTGGTTTTGGTGTCTCATGGGAAAGCCATTTGACTCTGGTCACCTTTTGCTTGTATATTCAATTGTGACTGTTATTTCTTTTGAAAAGTTTACAGAAATTCAAGACCAAATGCCAGAAAGCTCCACCTTCCTTAAACTTTTTCTGCAGGAAGGCTCTCTGCAAATCCCATATTTCTTCCAGAAGTTATCCCTGAGTTTTCTTTAAGTTAACACAGTGGGACAGTTGAAAAATGCTTTATTTCTAGTGAGTAACTCCTTACCTGTGTGGCTTAGAGGAAAATGTAAGTCCCTTTTTTTCATAACCATTTTTTATAGACAGGGATCTATTTAAAATATATTTAATAAATCTGTTATCCCTTAATTCTTCATGCAAATTACCAACTAGCAATAATAGCTGAATGATATGCACGCATACAATGTTTTCTACTTGGAACATCCACAAATTACCTTGTTGTAACTATACAACCTATTTATACTGCATATTGATGATCTTTCTAGTCATCTGTGTTTCTCTTTCACCCATTTATCTGTTTCTGTTTTCTTCTATATCTCACAACCTTAATAAAACATAAATACTAGCAAGCGTAATCTTCATCTGCGTGCGTAATTTACTAGTCAGATAGCAGCAAGGAGCTACGTGATCAGTAATGGGCTGTGAAGTCATCTTGTAGTGCTTACAGGAGTCTGTGTTTAATTCATACGCACACAGTATTCTTTAGATTTCTGTTGTGTCCAGAGGAATCATCTTCTGTGGATTTGCTTTGATTCTTCATTGTTACTGCCCCTGCTCATAGTCCTTTCTTGAAATAAAAAACGCAAACAAAGCAGTGTTTGCTCACATGACAATTTACCATTGGCAATGTATCTTTTTCAAGGGGTAGAAACACTAACCATGTTTTAAACAATTAGCAGGAAGTATTTTGGTTATGTAAATAATCATGACCCCTTTTTTAAACTGTCGAGTAAATATAAAAATATAAAAGTATATCTAAAAAAATATATAGCACCTTCTATGGATTTTCTAAGAACATTTTAATTGTCGTTTTCCTTTTGACAGGTTTCTTTGATAAAAGTATAATGCCTTAACTGATGGCATTATTATTATTCAAATTGTTGTCTGTACATTTAAGATGTTTTAAGCTAAAACATTTAGTTGCTATGGTTACCCAGCTGAATCTGTAGGCAGATTCATTGGAAAAATCTGTCTGTAAATGTTAGTATGTTCCGTGTGTACCTGTAAATTGCTATTACTGTGTTGCTTTTTAATGCACAGTCAACTGAGTCCTCAAATCCGAATCTGTAAGGTTAGTCTTTGCATAGCACTTGTTCTTCCTAAATTAATTCCATACAATACATATTTTCAGGTTTTATTGAAATGTTTGGATTTTTCAAAACACAAAGTAATTTTTGGATGATTCAAAAATCATCCAAGTAACCAGAAAAAATACATATATATATCTAACAAAATAAAATAGAAGCAACTTTGATACTTCAAGTTTTGCCTTAAATCATCTCCCTTTTTTGCACAGCATTAAGATAGTATATGCATGTTTAATTTAAATACAGGGGAAGTGGACAAGGCCTACAAAGTTCTGCCAAAACTCTAAGTTAAGGTTTCATACAGATAAGTAGTAGTCTTTATTAATTATTTATATTGTACAGGCATTTAGAGACAAATCCCCACATTCTGTGAGTGTGGGAACTTAGATGTTTATCATCATACAGACTCTGTAAATGTAAAACAACAAAAGTTCTATCAGTTCTTCTACAGCTCTTTTCTGGGTTTGCTCTGTAACTGGCAGCCCCTTTGGTCTGAATATAATTGGAATTTTTTCCATAATAGTCTTTTACTTGATTTTTATTTTCTATTTTATTTCTGAGCTATTAAGCAGAACAGTTACTTTTTTACCCTGTAATGAAACTGAAGTACTGCATTTTAGTATGTTAAGAATCTTGACAGTACTTTGGATTTCATAGCGTGAGGTAAATGCCTCATCATTATGAGGAGAATGGAAATGCTGGCTCCTTCGTTCTTCATGCTTTATGTGTGATTTTTCACTTCCCACACTTAGGGTCTAGCTCATAGTTGTCTTCTTCCAGCAAAATGGGCCTGATAAAACTGGCTTTGAAACTCTTCCTCTTGAGTCATGCTGAGAGCTCTCTCCTGGACAGGGACCAAGAGCTCTGTCTCCACAGCTTTCTTAGCACTTCATTAATAAAGGAATGATACCTGTTTTGTCAGCTTGGCAAGACAGGAAAGTGTTTGTGGATTTCCAGACCAGGCTGATCTTTTCACCCTAGTATAAATGAAGCACATCATTTGGTGCTACAGTAATATAAATGTAATTTCCTTTGGTATGGGATTAATCAAAACAGTGAAAGCTAAGTACTACTAAAAATGATAACAAATATTATAAAGAGCTTTTACATTTACAGAATCAATTAATCATTTTTTCCCAAAGATATGCTTCGCTGTACTGGAAAGGGAATATTTTCTCTTTGGTAATTGCTACAATGAGAATAGCTGTGGAGAATGCCAGAAAAGAACACTGGCTTTACTTTTGCTTTTGAGATGTCGTTTATTTACCTCAGTTACACATAGTCAAACCAGAGATGTTTGTTGACCATACATTATAGAGAAAGGGAAAAACTGCTGACAGTTCAGACATTTACAAGGAAGAATTCGAAGCATACACAGTATCTGTGTTATTGCTCCTTCTTTATATATGTTTTCAGTATACTTCACACATGGGAAATAAGAGTCAAGAGTGACCTATGACAGTAGAGACAGCAACTACTGAAGGTAAAATAAAATAAAATAAAATAAACAAAAACAAAAATACCAGAACAAGAAGAGATTAAAAACTGCTAGTAGAAGCTGTACCACATAATCACAGTTGGAACTGTGCAAGAGAACGCAAAATAAAATAGTGTGCAGCCTAACATTAATTTCCTGCACTTTAGTTAGTATATTGAGTTTTATTAAATGATTTTGTGTAATCTTTAGTTTATATTTGGTGACTTTCTTGGGAGCTTGATCAAATAAACTGAAGAATTTAATTTTTATCCAAACAGATCTCGAGTATTTTTTTTGAATCTTCCCTAAAAGCTTATATGTTTTTAATTTTTATTTTAGTTTAGGAGAAGACAATTTTGTTTTGCTATTTAATTGAATGCTTTTGAAATGAAACCTTTTGCTGACGTTTTTATTTTAATCATCTTCTTACTCTGCAAATTTGTCAAACTTCATTGAAGAAAATTCATTGAAAGTAGAATAAATGTTTGGCTTTATAGCTTTAGATGTTTCGTTTAATTGCATTTACTACAACAAAGAAGTTGAAATACTCTTATTCAGTAAGAAATTAGTGGAAGGCATTACTCATTAAAAAATGTATTTCCCAAAGTTAAGAGACTGAATTTTTTAGGTGCTCTTCAGAGTCCTCCCTGTTTGAACTGCAAGCAGGGGAACTTTTGGAGGTCAGATACTGTGGGGAAATCATAAAACACCACTGTTCTTTGGTTTTATGTACTTTCTTTTGTCTGAATCTTCAACAGGCTAAACAGCTGGATATGTGAAATTGGTTATCCCCTTTCAGGATGCGTTATTTCTATTTTCAGACTTGGTCGTCATTATCTGTGATGAATTTATAGCAAATTCATCTTGATTTTGTGACTCTCTGGTCGTCTGCACTGGCTGACTTTCATCTTCTAGCTATGCCAGAATTTTCTAGTTGTTTTGAAAGAGTAAAACTGTCCTGTGGAACATTAGTTTACCCTGAATCTTCAACTTCTTCAGCACTTAAGTCAAACTTTCCTAAAGCTGTAGGAGCCTTGAAGACATTTTTAGCCCTGAATGTGACTTTGATTTCTCTAGCTTTTTTTCCTGAGTCTGTCTATCTTCGGATCTGGAAGAATGTCAAAATGTATTTATGCTGCGGTGGTTTCACACTGATGGCCAACTAAACACCACAACGCTCTCTCACTCCCCCTCCTCAAAGGAAGAGATGGGGGAGAAAATATGATAGGAAAAAAATGGCTCACAGGTTGAGATAAGGATAATTTAATTAAAGAAAATGCAAGGAGAAAAAAAACAAAAAACAAAAAACAAAAAACAAGGAAAGGCCCCACAAAAGCAAAGAGAGAGAAAACAATTATTCTCTACTTCCCATCAATGAGCCAGCGCTGCTCAGCAGCAGCCAAACCCCGGTGCGATACCAGGGCTGCTCTGGCTGCACGTGCAGAGCACAGCGCTGGGTGGGCTGCTGGGGGGAAAGTTAGCTCCAGCCCAGCCAGACCCAGTACAGTGCTTTACCTTGACTATTTCTGCCTTGTGTTTAATTAAGATAGGAGTAATTTCTCTTGTGATTAGATATATGTGTTTGAAGTTTTCTTGTGTCTTCCCAAGCCATAAAAAATGAGAGTATTCCATGTAGAAGCAGGCTCTGCTACCTAAGGTTTTCAAGTTTCTCACCGAGTCATTATCAGAAATTCAAAAATGGAATTAATTTGATAAGTTTATCACTCTCTACTTACTGGATTGTAATGGTGTCTTTGTTCTCCATATATGGCAGAATCCAGCATGTTTTTATTTTTGTTATTTCCCTGTGTGCTGGAAATTCTCTTGTGTCTCCTGCTGATTGTCTTTTCTGTGCTACCTAGTTAACAGACCTTGTGGCACAGGTAACTTGGACTTATATATGTGCCTTTGAGAGTCAGAATTTTTGTTTAAGGAATCATATCAGTGGTTGCAAAAGAATAACTGGCAGCAAAATTCATCAAACTAACTTAATAATTCAGAAGTTTTACCAAACATGTTAGTGATTTAAAAAAAAAAAAGAATATGGAAGCAAAATTCATGGAGTTAATATTTAACTTTTCAAAATATAGTTTATACTATTCAGGAACTTCTGTACTATCTTAGGTCAGCTTCAATTCAAAGAGTTTCACATACCCAAACAAGCTACATATGCCTTTTTAAAGTTACTAATTGTTTCAATGTAAATTTCTAGATATATGGTTTTGCAGAGTGTAATGCTATTGGATTTAAAGATGAAAAGTTTTCACTTACCCTGAAGCAGTTTTTTAAAAACCTCCTCATTTGCACAGAATGTAAATTTTTACTTTTGAATGTAAAAGTGCATTAATGTGTGCAACAATTAATGTGGTTTTCTACTTTCATGTTAGTCAGTATCCTAGGTTGATTTACAGTAACTGATACTAATGATACAGGTATACATCCTGTATAGTTTTTCCCTCTATAGCATTATGCAGTGTTCATGTATTGCATGTTGCTGATTTTCTACATTTGCCATTCATTGCCTTGACAAGAAACCAAAGCAGTGTGTTGAGTACAAAGAGCAGAGAATCATAATTCCATGCTAATTTTTTAATTTTTTTTTAATTACACTATACTACTGTTCATGTACACATTAAGATGTGAAGGGTTTGTGTTTCCATACTCTGCTAGGCTGTGTCATCGCATGGAATAAGTTTTGTTATCTTCATTCAGGTGAAGCAAAGTTGGCTCTTACATATTGTATTTAGCTGCATGAAGCAATTGCATTATTAAGAGAAGAATTGGGCTCAGACAAACTATAGCCTATAACTCCTAATCAGGCCAGCTAACTAGAGTTAAAATCATTACCACACTGGTATTAAGGATCTTGATGTATTAAATCCTGCAGTAAAAAACATCTAGACGTTTTTTCTGGCAAGCAATTATAGACTGTGCAGTTTCAGTAGAGCACATGCACACTTAAATGTGTCTGCCAGCAAAAATGTAACGTAGATTAGGATGGATATCCAAGCAGAGATTTTATAAAGATCTGCTAATGTGTCCAGCCAGTTCTCTGTGTATCGGCCCAATTTCGTACTTTCTAAATTGCATAAAATCCTTCCAAAGAATGTATCCAAGTATTGTGCATATATATCCAGTTATTTCTTATTCTTTGGTAGATATATTTGTATGTGGATTATTCATGGAAGATAAAGCTCACTTGTCTCTGGGACATTTAAATTAATGAGAATAATGAGATTTTTTAATTCTCTGTGATACAATACACCCACAGTTGTGAACTAAAACTCATTAAAGTTACAATATGATTAAAAATCTTCCAAAACCTTACCATTTTTTTTATTTATAAATCATCAGAGAAGGAATTTGATTCTTAAGGATGTAGAAAACAATATTAATCCCAAGTAGTGGTGTAATATTATGATTTATGAAGCACATGTCCTTTATTTTACTTTGAGTGATAGATATACAACAGAGCAGTAACTGGAAAGTAATCCTTTTAATACATTTTAAGCATCACATTTTGAAAATATTTCCAAATGTAGTTAAAATATAACAATTGAAAAAGAATGAATTATATATTCACTAATTATCTAACTTCCAACTATTTAATTTGATCAGTATGTAATAGGTACTGTCCATCTTTGCAGGTTGTTAGCAGTTAATGAGATAATAAAGAGCTTGCATGTTGGATGTTGGAGTCACAGCTAATGGAAAAATTATTCAATGTGTTGCCTTATTCTTAGATTTTAACTGTAATTGTTCAGTATATCGACCATCTGTCCCAATGACTCATGCCTCTGGCTGTACTTCTGCCAAAGTAAAGATTTTGGACGGCCATGGAGTATTCGTAACAGAAACGTGAAGTGCTACGAAGTGTCCCCCTGTACTGGGCTCTGGTGAGGCCGCACCTAGAGCAATGTGTTCAGTTTTGGGCCCCTCACTACAGGAAGGACATCGAGGTGCTGGAGCGGGTCTGGAGAAGGGCAACGAAGCTGGTGAGGGGTCTGGAGAGCAAGTCTTGTGAGGAGCGGCTGAGGGAGCTGGGGTTGTTTAGCCTGGAGAAGAGGAGGCTCAGGGGTGACCTTATCGCTCTCTACAGGTACCTTAAAGGAGGCTGTAGCGAGGTGGGGATTGGTCTCTTCTCCTATGTGTCCGGTGACAGGACGAGGGGGAATGGGCTGAAGTTGCGCCAGGGGAGGTTTAGGTTGGATATTAGGAAAAATTTCTTTACTGAAAGGGTTGTGAGCCATTGGAACAGGCTGCCCAGGGAGGTGGTTGAGTCACCATCCCTGGAGGTATTCAGAAGACCTTTAGATGTAGTGCTTAGGGACATGGTTTAGTGGAGTACTTGGTAGTGTTAGGTTATAGGTTGGACTGGATGATCTTGGAGGTCTTTTCCAACCTAAATGGTTCTGTGATTCTGTGAAAATTAAGATGAGCTTTGAGTCGTCCATCCCTTTGTACCTCTTCTTTATTTTTTTTACAAATTTCTATTACTAAAAACGTATTCTTTAGGCAAATATTAGTTGGGATAGTCCGTCATGCTTCCATGCCATACGTTAGAAAGCACATAAATATATGGATATATCTGTTGCTGAGTATAAATATGCATAGAAGTTACAGGTATGGCTGTTGGACATTCTGGCTAATGAAGGAGCCAACACTTAATTTCTTCTCTGCTGTATATTTCAAAGCTGTTTTAATACACTCACATTTTTAATTTAACATGAATCCTTATTGTTACCATTTAATTTCTTTTTTTGTACAGGATTGTATCAGTTGAAAATCCCGCACAGTTTTAGAGGCTTGGTTGTGCTTGGTAAAATATCAGTAAGAAATATAAAAAATGGAAAGGCAGCTGGAAACTCTGTCTTGCCGTTTTAAGTCAGAGCCTGAAAATGTTAGGACATGTAAATGTCTTTTGTCTGACTGCCATCTCCAGGCTATTGTCGAGAACAACTAATTCAATTGTAGGCTTCATACCTGCAAGCACATCTCTTATTTATCAGTAGTCTTGTTCTGCTAATTAAGTAACTCACACTTCCTAAAATTTTCATCCATTAGGCATATTTTTTGTATTTATTTTCATCCAAGGATTTTGTTCTGTGTTTAAGGTTTAGTCTGTTCAAAAGTATGTCCTGTTTTAATAACAGCAGGATATCGGTTGAAGGCATTGTACCTCTGGCTTGTACAATGTTACTTTTATTCTCGAAGAGATGAATTTGAGGCAGCAGCAGTATAAAAATACCCCTTCGTATCTTTTCCTAACACCTTATTGTTTTTCTGTTAGTTATAATTAAACCCATGATCTGAATTTGTATGCTTACAAAAGCTGAAACATCCTAATTCTTTCTTTTATTGCATCAGGCTATGTTTGATGCTTTGTCTGATCTCCCTGAGTGGTATGGTATAAAAGAAATGCAAGCAAATTGGATAGGTGAATGTGTTGGATGCTCTCTTGACTTCTTGCTAAAGGTGAGTCAGAAATTTTACAACGCTGCTGTCTTGGCTGGGCTACACACAACTCCTGAAATGCATGAGGGGATGGATTTCCACATGTAAAAAGCTTGAAACCTACTAAAATTATTATATGTTCATGCCTAGACCTGCACTGATTCCTGAAGAATGTTTGTGTGTTGGAGTGATACTCCCTTAGTCCTTCTTTGTGTGTTCGAGTGCAAAATTGGATACAAATCGAACTGTGTGTATTTGTGCAAAAATACATGCCAGCTAATACGCATTCCTGGAAGCCGGGACATTTAAGGAAGCAGTACCATTAGCAGTATCAAGTGGCACTGCACAAGTCAGCTGGGTTCTGGCTGGGCTTTAGCTCCTCTTTGCACAGCACCTTCTGTGTCAGACCTAGGCTGACATCAGTCATGCCACTTTATTTAGGTCTCATTTATTAAATACAATAAAATGTTGAAAAACAGAGAATGAGGTGGTGATAGACCTACAGAGAAGTCTGGATAGAAAGAAAGGAGCAGAAGAAAAGAGAAACATTAAGAAAATTGTAATTGTCCAGAGAACAGTGGGAAAATTTGAACTCCTTCGGATTTTCAGAGGCCCTAATGGAATTTTAGCCCTTGTGCTTCAAAGTTTTATTTTTCTCATTTACTCTGGTCTAACATTTTAAAAATGACTTATTTTAAAATGCTAGATTTCTGGGATTTATTCTGCCTCAAATTGATTATTCTGCCTCAAATTATTTTATTAATTTATTGATTATTTTATTATATTAATTTATTAATTTATTAATTTGAGGCAGATTATTCTGCCTCAAATTGAGACAGCTTGAACTTAATACCTCTGAATTGCACATTGCTAGAAGGTGTATTTTTGTAGTTAAGTTGTTTTTATCAATTGTTTCTGAAAATGTATATCAATACTTGCTGTAGAAGAATCTCCTTCTAAGACCCCCATACAATCCACATTTAATTGGCATAGAATACAGAGCCTCTAGATAGTGTCGGGTAGTAATTCTTAAGCAGCCCTCTGGGTTTATTATTCATATTTTATGTCCAGTTGTTTTAATGTTGTGCCACCTTTTCCAGCTTTTATAAATGTATTCCTGTACATATGTTGCAGCATTGACTTCTTTAGAAGTATGATAGAAAGCCTATAGAATGCCTAGATAGCAGCTGAGAAAATCTAAAATTCTCTTTAGATTTTAGAGGTAGCATCTCATTTAGGTGAACTTGGCTATTGCCATTCCTTGGAAACAGAGCATGGTATATTTAAAGTAGGTAGAAGGATTCCGAGTTACTTAACCAGGGATTGAATGTGGCTCAGTAATACAATGAAATATTACGTATGAATTTACTTTATTTATTTATATTTGGATAAATCATAAAGCAACTTTCTCAAGGTCTTAAAAGTACATTCTGTCAAAATTTGATTCTGGAAACACCCTATAGTGAGAATGTGTCCAGCCTTGATATTCAGAATTATATATATATATATCTACCAGGTGGTATAGATTTGTTAATTGCATAAGAAGAGAAATTTAAAATGACTTCACTTCTAATGAAGAAAAAAGAATAATCTGAGATATTTTCTGCTCTTTTTCAGGTTAATGGTGAAGTAACAGAGGAGAAGCTAGCAGCTTACACCTATACGCCTGAAGCCATTTATGGAGCTTCCCATTTATGTATCTTACCATCTCACAGACTGCTGCATGGGAACAGCAGGCTGAAGGAAGTCTTTCAGAGGGAGTTCATCCCAGGGAAAGGTGGTATTTTTCTCATTCTGTGCTTTGTTGCAAAAGAGTATCAATTTTAGAGAATGATCTTCAGAAAATGTATGTCCAGCTGAGCATGAACTGTTCCTGTTGAGAAGGAACATTTCCTTTTGATCCTTTGTACATGTCAAAAACTATCACATCAGCCTGTCCTGACTTCAGATATTGTAACAGTAACTACGTTAGAATTCTTACTTTTTATAATGGCTGTAAAACTTCACATATATAAAAGTAATGGAACAGATGCTTGTTTCCTCATATAATAGAAGTGAATAGTCGAACTCTGACTATGTTAGCCCATTGGAAATCTCCCTGCTATACAGTAATTTCTCATTAGCACAGACAGTGGAATCAGCTCTTGCACTAACAGTGATCTCTTCCCCTCATAAGGAATATAAAGAGGACAACAGATGATTAATACATAGTAAAGTGGATCATCAATATATAGAAAAATAATACTCTGCTGTGGAGATCCTCATTTAATGCAAGATTCTAATGGAGTAAATTCAGAGTAGCCTTATGGTAGGTCCCAGCTTGTACAGAGGATACAAATAAGTGGTAATTCTTTGGTTTAATTAGTGTTAATTGGTTTCTTAAAGGTTCCTACCATGCACTCAGTCTGTACTCAACATCCTTGGCCTGACATTTTTTATTGTTTGGAAAACTTGAAAATCACAAGAGTAAATACAAAGTATATTGAATAGGTTTTGTTTTCACTTCAGACCGGTGTTCAATATTTATTCTTTTCTAAAATGTGGCTAAAAATGTGGCTTCATTGTCTACATAACGCTCCAGTATCAACAGCAAATGAAGCAGGAAACTTGTGTGAGATTGTTGTGATTGCAGAGAACCTGCTTTATTTTTGAGTGCTTCATTTCTATAACCTTAATAACGTTCATTTGGTGGCAGGAAAAATGGAGCTTGAATGTGTTGAGTATGTAGAGTCCCTGTCACAGAGCTGAGCAAAGCTTGGAGAATTTTTATTAAGGAACAAAGGAACAAATTTTTAGTTCGTACAGTTCAGAAAATCAAAGCGCTAACGTCAGAAGTGCACATTCATGTATGTGCACGTATCTTTGTTGAATCTTGTGCTTTAAGCCAAACTACACAAGTGCAAAACTTGTTTTTAATGTGGACAGCAGTATATTTTTTATATTTAATATTACATGGAAATACTTGAAAGGCTGTTTTTGTTTCTGTTAACAATAAACTTCACCTTCTGGTTGAGCTACGTTAAGTAATTTTCATCCAGAATAATGACAGCAATAGGACGATCAAAAAAAGACTTTAAAGTAGAAACAGTTCCAGAAGCATAATTCTACTATTGCTGTGTTCTCCTGCTACTTGTCAATGTACTTATATACATTCTTCAGCTGAAATTGGCTGATATTTTCTACTGTTCCTTGAGCATTTCAAAGGCAGATTGGTATTTTCCAAAGAAGAGAACATAAAGGAGAAGAATTCCTACATGGACTTTCAGGTTTGCATTTCAGCCATGGTACTTATGAAGGGTCAACAATGGCACTGAAGTCAAAAGAAATGTAGGATGGCCTTGAATAGACCATAGTTCCACTCTTAACTAGATTAAAAAAAAATCATCAATAACATTAAAAAAATTTAATTTGTTTTTATTGTTTTCTTTTCAGCCAAGTTAGTTTTGTAACTCCCTTTCTTCACTGTGCATTCTCATTTAAATAATTAGGAGGGTATGTTTTTATGTATTCTAGCGGAGAAAAAAGGATGTAGTATGGCAAAGTAACTTAAAGTTCTTATAGCTGTACTCCTGGTGTATATCTCTGTATCTTATCAGAGCTATATTTCTGTATTATATCAGAGCTATTATCATTTAAATAGAACTGAGCAACCAGTTTTCAGACATTCAATTTTTTAACCCAGAAAAAGTTATGTTAATCTAGAGTCCAGTAAGTCTTCCTCTAAGTCACCGTCTAAGCGTGAGGTGTCTGAGATAAAGATTTGACCCTTACATTGTTCAGTAGCTCATTATAATACCAGACATACAGTCTTTTACATTTCTAACTGTAGTATCATTTCTTTACAGCTATTATAATAAAGACGTGAGCAAAATAAAGAGCATCTACATAAGCTGGAGAATTACTATTTTGGGCTCCAGCATAAAATCAAAATTATTGCTGGGTGGGAGAGAGAAGTTATTTTTAAAAACTGACTGCCTTACCCACTCTGCTTCCTGTTCATAAGGCTTTTTGCTTAGTTGCTCTTAAAAAGTGAAATTATTCCTTTTGTACTTTTTTTAAACAGAGGAGGAAAGCTAAATGCAATGGTTTAAACATGAGAAATTTTCTCTAGAATATGTGTATCTCAGGGACCTGAAATTTGAAAAAGTAGTAAAGTAAATAAGTATATCATTTGTTTTAACAAGATTGATGAGATATAGTAGCCCTATTCTGTAAAATGCTGTTATTTTATTTAAAGCAGATAAGCCTCAGGCTCTCCTCAGCTTTCCATGAAGATAGGTGAAAGGAAACTCTTAGTGGTCTGTATTTTAATTATCATATAGAGAGTCAGTTCCCTTAAACAGTGATTTGGTACCTCATTCGTGCAAAATAAGTATAAATTTCATCTACTGTATGCAAGTCTCTAAAAATGGATCTTAAAAATTGAGGCCTTTTATACTTTCACTGACCACTAAAGGTCCTGAGATCCTATTTGTCAAGGGCAGGCATTGTACTGCAGAGCCTTTGACTAAATAAGTTTGCTTTCTTTACTGTTGCATAGCATGATGTGCAGAGGTAATTCACATGACTGAGTTTCAAAAGCATCAGTTCTTTACATAATAGCTTGGAAGCTGCTTTGAGCTTTAAAAGCACTGAAAAATTAAGAAACGGGTCCATATTGAGATCTGGGTTTTGAGTCCTCAAAACTTGGGGTGTTCAGGTTAGATTTTCTTCTTACCAGGCCACCAAAGCAACACAATGTAAATTACTTTCAGTTTATCACGGTTCTTACCCTTGATTCTCTCTTCCTCTGTCTCCCCTTCCCTATGGACATTTGGTCCCAAGATACTGATGTAGGCCAATCTCTAATATCAATATGAATATTCTGTTTGGGAATCAATCAGTTATTTAGGTTTTCTTTTTACATTGGTCAGTGATGCGTAGTCCTTCTGTAAGAAAGCAAGTCATAAGCATAGTATATATGCTGCCCTTCATATTCAGTTTCATCTGAATAACCGAATGTTTTCACTTCATTTTGTAATAATGTCTGTGAGTATGTAATTCACAACTTATTAGAGTCAGTTCATACAACTTTGCAGCAAGCCTGTATTTTGGTCAAGGACTCTTTTTTTTTTTTTCTACTGCAGTCCAGATCTTACAGGTTTTATTCAAGTTTTTGTTATAAGTATGTTTTCTAATCATGAAAATTTTTCAGGCACATCAGACTTGCTGAAGATTTTAATACCTGTGAACTTTTTAGAAATGTGATTAGGCTTTTCATTTTCTTTGTTGTTTAAACAAAATTATAATATAAATTTAATGTATAAGATAAACTGAATTTTAATAGTAAGTAATGTTCTTAGCATATCTTCTGTCATATGTTACTCACTGTGATCATTTGTTTTCAGACTCGCTTACTTCAGTGACAGCTGTGAATTTGCTTACCAATCAAGAGATTCCTGTAGTAATCTCAGCAACAACAAGTTTTGAGAATTTTCTTGATACTAAAATAGGTATGTGACAATTATTGTGTAAGTGGAATAGTATAGTTTTCAACTGCTGTGTTGGAGCACCAGATGCTTTTGTGATAAATCTTTGCACACAGCAGTTCTCTTCTGGACTTTGGAACTCTGTTCTTCATTACTGTTCTTCATTAATGAAAAAGGAAAGGAAAAGTAGCTATGTAGAATCTGTCTGGGGGAGAGATTTACAGGATGATACATTTTAATGGAAATATTATAAAATTAGTTCATTTAATGAGCTAAATTTGAGGATCTGCATATCTTAAGAGGATTGATTACCTACAGTGCATGCGTATTTGGCTATCTCTCACCATCCTTAATCAAAACAGAACTGTACCGTTGGTTGACATAAACATTTTGCAAACAACCTAGACTTTTAGCTTTTTTTTGTTACATGTTTATGTAAATGATATGCATAGTTAAAGAGAAATGTTTCAGACAGGTTTCCCCCAGTAAACATATAAAACGTCCAAGTTTGACTTTTATCTGATAATATTTGTGTTGAGATCAGGAAAATAATTCAGAATAGGCAGTAATTCTGTTCAGGTAGTCTTGGACAGTTATGTTAGACCCTTTACCTCTAGCGGAAGTGTTCCCATAACTTTAGGCCCCTAATTTAGGATTGATTTTCTGTAAATGGGGAGGGAAGGGCATTGTTAGAAAGTAATTTGAATCATCTGAAATGGGCTTCTGTTCTCAAAGTTGTCCTGCAAAGCAGCCTATCTTACTCCTTTCCTGTACAGGGAGCCTAGCACTTCAACCTAAGCAGGTAAGTACGTATGGTTAAATGATGTGACAGTCCTTCTAAGTAAAAATTGGAAATTGCACTAATTTTTAATAATTATGTCCATCTTATTCCACGAGGTTTATCTTCATCAACAGTACACAACCAAGCTTTTTATTTACTCTTAGTTTTTGTTGTGGTTTCATCTCAGCTGAAATAAACAGGCAGCATTCTGTGCCAGTACTAATGGGATATAGTTCTTCATCTCTTCACAAACACACCCGCACACCTGCCATTGCACTACCTTCCTTATTCCTTAACTCCTCTTTGTTGCCTCCTTGTTTTTGTTACTTATTTCCCACCCTGCAACTGCTACTACGTCCTCTACACCACTGCCAGTGGTGGCTTTTCCTGCACAGCAAATGAACTGAATAAAACAAGCTGACTGTAGAGAACCACTTAGGTGCCTGTGCCATGCTACTAAGCGCTGCTTTTACTGGGAACATTGTGCAAAAGTATCTTGGATGACCCTCACAAAGCTGATTGAAATTATCCACTTGGGCTGTATACCTTACTTATAATATGCCCGCATCTTGCACTTTAGGAGTGAATCTGTTTTTGAAAACCAGAGCCTTCCCTTGTGTACGAGAAGCCAGATAATTGAGATACCTAATCTTATTTTTCATTAAAAGCTTCCAGCTTGTTCACTGGCATGTACCTTGGCCTTATGTCTGTTGGAAATAGCCCAGATCTTCCCAGGAAGTTCTGGATGCCAGCTGTTGAGCTTTGCGAAAGTACATTAATAGCATCATCTTTTCAACAGAAGGAAGACCAAAAAGTAGGGTCTGCTTTTTTCCACTTGTGGAACATATTGTGAAGCCACCTGTTGTAGACTGCAGGGCTCTTTGACAAAGTAAGATACATACATTATGCTGTAATAGAGCCTTTAAATTGCAAGAGCTTACATCTTCTGAAAAGATTAAATAGTGATTTTGTATTTTGTTGGGGAATTACTTGTCATAGGGGAGTTTTGCTTGGTTTTCTTTAGTTTTCTGCTCCCGAATTTCCATGTGTTGACAGAACTTATGTATTTACCATAGCAGGCAATTCACTGCCTGAACAAAGATGCTTGTTAAACTGGTTTTGAATAAAGTAGTTTCTATGTTAATAATGTGCTTAGCAATATTTTGAGAGTTATTACAGTTTTCACCAACCTGATGATTGCATTGGATTGTTGGAATAAGCTTCTTTGCCTTTTAAAGATTCTTGTAAAGAATTTTAAGTAATTGTGCAAGATTGTTCAAAATATTAAATAAAATATCACCAAAAGGAAAAAATATGCAGAAGGATGTATCTCAGTGTGGAAATAATACTTCTGATACTAACAGATTTATTCTGAAATAACACTGAGATAATAAAGTTAAGAAATGTCTTAGGTCACCCTGAAAGGTAGTCCTCTGAAATAGGAAAAAAGTGTCTTTTAAAATACATGCAGCAAAATCAGAGGGAAGATGTCTTCATCTATCAATATGAATGGGAAATATTTAAAGATAGTGTGTCATTTTGTGATGCTGGTAAATTGCTGTAATAAAAAGAAGTCTTAAGTGAGTTACGGGAACTTGTATTCAACATGTATGACTGTCCCAAATAATAAGATGGAAGGGGAAGATAGCACCAGGGGCTTTAAATACCAGGACTTCTAGGACTTAAACTTTAAGAGTGGTAGGAAGTGCTCTCACTAGCTTTATTCTGAGTAGAAAACTGATGTTACTCAAATTAGTTTCCTGAGATTATAAACAAATCATGTCTTTCATAATAAGTTAAAGGATAGTAATGTTAGAGACTGTTGAGTTGTGGTAAATTTTAATAAGCTATGAAATTAGAAAGAGATTAAGTTTACTATTGAAACAAGAGGACTGTTTAACCTGTTTAGTATTTGTTGTATAAGCAAATTAAATTTAAATATGTATTATTTAAATACATATTTATGCTATATCTAGTTAATATAATTGTATTTAAAATTCATTATTTGTCTAAATTATATAGCTTTATTTGGGGGCTTTTTCTGAACCATCTAATTTTCAGCCTGTTCTGAGGTAGGACATTGATTAACATTTGGATTACTGAGAAAATGTGTCTATAATTATTGCTGCTTGAATTTCACTGCTTAAAGAACAGGAAAACATTTTTATTTTTCTTATATTTTTAAACTCTTTTGGGCAAACATAAATGGTTATAAAGAGAGTTTCATAGAAATGAAATGTTTTATCCTCAAACTGATGATTGATATCCATGTTAGTCAATCTCAGATTTTTTTTTTCCCTAGGAATTCCTAGTACTAGTGCAGAAGATGCTGCAGTAGCTAAGAATCTGGGCATTTCTTTCATTGAAGTCATTGAAACATTGCCAAATGGTTTGGAGAAAGTCATTAATTCTGGAGAGGTGGGTATGCAAGCATGGAGTTCTTTCCAACTTACAATAACAATGTAAGCTGTTTTCTTGAGCATGCCAAATACTTTGCCTGATTAAAGGGAATTTTTTTTATTTTTATTTTTTAAGACTCAAGATGGGTGTATGCTACCAAATTTCTGAGAAGAATTTAATCACAAAATCATAGAATCGTAGAATGGTTTGGGTTGGAAGGGGCCTTAAAGATCATCTAGTTCCAATGCCCCTGCCGTGGGCAGGGACACTTCCCGCTAGACCAGGTTGCCCAAAGCCCCATCCAGCCTGGCCTTGAACACCTCCAGGGATGGGGCATCCACAGCTTCTCTGGGCAGCCTGTGCCAGTGCCTCACCACCCTCTGAGTGAAGAATTTCTTCCTTATGTCTAATCTAAGTCTACCCTATTTTAGTTTAAAACCATTACCAGTCGTCCTGTCACCACACTCCCTGACAAAGTGTCCCTCCCCAGCTTTCCTGCAGGCCCCCTTTAGGTACTGGAAGGCCATTATAAGGTTTCCGCAGAGCCTTCTCTTCTCCAAGCTGAACAACCCCAACTCCCTCAGCCTGTCTTCATAGCAGAGGTGCTCCAGCCCTCTGAGCATCCTTGTGGCCCTCCTCTGGACTCGCTCCAACAGGTCCATGTCCTTCTTACGCAGGGGGTCCTAAGAGCTGAATGCAGTGCTCCAGGTGGGGTCTCATGAGAGTGGAGAAAAAGGGGGAGAACCACCTCCCTTGACCTTCTGTAGCAATAAAATGTTTTCTTTCCTTTTGTGCATGAGTAGAAGATGCAGAATTGGTCTGAGTTTTATTGTAGAAACTGAATAATGGATCCCATGTTAAAAGCTGATTCTTATTTTTCATCATCTGAATACATTTTTTAAGCTAAATATTAACATATTAGTCATTTTTCCATTTATTAATTGAAATGTGGTGTAAGCTTCCTGGTGACATATCTGCCTGAAGTGACATAAAAATCTTATTTTTAAATCAAGTATATATGGTGTTATAGCTCTTGAAAAGATGCATTTGGTAGAATATGAACTTTGTGTCTACTGTTACATGAAAGGTAGGGTCTAAGTGGTTAAGATGTAAGTGAAAGCAAGAAATAGAATAACCCCAAATGAATACAGGAGAAAGAAAGATGGTTTACCATTCACATTTCCTCAGTCTTCACCTTGTGTTAGTGAAATTCTGTAAGTTTCAGCATAAAGCGGTTGATTAAAATATCAGCAGTAAATGCAAATAGCTGCCAATAAAGGCTGAAGGGGTCTACAGGGCTCTTTCTCAGCCTTGTTCTTGTCAGGCCATCAAGATAATTATTGTTTGAACAAGAGGGTTTAAATGAATCAAGTAACTGGTATGTGAATAGTCTCCTGGATAGGAAGATGTGAAGAAGTGGGAAGGGGAAGATTAATATGAGGCTCCTAAACTTTGTCTCTCTGAAATTGCATTTGTGAATTTTTGTCTGTTCTTGCATTTTCCCTGATAGAAAGTATGAATTTTTCTTTCTTCTACTTCTCTTTTTTCCAATCAGTTCACAGGCATGACTCGGCAGGAGGCTTTAAAAGCTCTTACCCAGCAGGCCAAAAATAAAGGAATAGGTGGAGACCTAACAAGTGACAAATTAAGAGACTGGTTAATATCTCGACAGCGGTACTGGGGAACACCTATTCCTGTCATTCACTGCCAGACATGTGGCACTGTCCCTGTGCCTTATGAAGATTTACCTGTGGTGTTGCCCAGTGTAACCACTTTCACGGGGAAGGGAGCCTCCCCTCTAGAAACTGTTCCAGAATGGGTGAACTGTGCCTGTCCAAGGTAAGAAAATGCAGCATTTACTGCAGACTGGGGGAGATCACTTTGTACTTGCGTGTTTCACGTGCTTTTTCCATAAGTGTTGACAACTGACTACTCTGAGACAGGGTACTATTCCAGAAAGATGTTTAGTCTGACCCAGACCAGTGTAGTTTTTTTTCTTATGTATTCTGTGAAACTCCTTATTTGCAACACAGACACCCACTGCTACTTCTTCATAAATAAGCTGAAGCAAAGCTCACTGTTCTGAAGTTGGAGGAAAGAAAACAGGAAAAACAGAATTATTTTCTCCCTGCCCTCCATTTCTTAACAGTATTTCTCACTTCATTGACTGCAAGAATTTTCATTATCTTTCACCAGCAGAGTTCATATAAAGCTTATGATGCTTATTGAAATATTTCCTTGTGGAAACTAGCATCATGTTCATTTTCTTAACAGTAGTCCAGCAATAAAGTGTTGCCTCAGCTATATAAGTCTTTATCATGAAGAATCACATTCACTGTACATTACAGATGACATCATTTAATTCAGGTTGAAGGAGATAGTCAGTATATGCATCTTGTCAATGTTGTAATCTTTACTGTTAGTAGCCCAGCTGTTAAAGAAATGAAACAGCCTAAATTAAGTAGCAAGAGATATGTCATGAAAATCAGATGTCTAATCTTGAGTACTGCTTAGATACTGTGTACTCTGAAGTGTGCATGCAGGTTCTGCAGAAAGAACAGGTAGAACATGAGTTATCCCAGAGAACTTTTTCATCAGCAGTGCAATGCAACGCTGCTGCTAACAGACTGACTAACTGGGAGGTACATTGTCAGGCTGTCAGGCAAGAGAACCAAACGTGTAAATGGCCACAGGGCTCTCAGTGACAATGCAGCAGTTTTGTAACATCTCACTTCATTTTAACGTTTCCAGGGTAGAATATCAGTGTGGTTTTCATTTCTAATTAGGTAGCTTAGGCAAAGCAGTACTGTGGTTCTCTGGAAACATGTATTTTGACCTTTGTTGATAACATGTACTTTAAGTAAAACATTTACTTTCATATTTCTGCACAGAAAATTTCTTCTCAGATATACTTACTTAAATTGCATATAGTAACATATTTTAAAGTGTGATTCTTGCTAAGATCCTCAGGTTTAGTGAAGTTCCCAGGAATGCCCTGGTCTAAAATTCCTAATTTTAACTGAAAATTTTTCCTGATTTAATTGAAAGTTACTGTCTACACTCCTGGCTTCTTCCTGACCTTAATTCAGAAATGATTTTATTGTTTGCTGTGCAACAATGGACTTTTGAGGTATAGCAAATCCTTATTGTTTCCATATAGTTATTGTGGCTGCCCTACTTAAAAGTTAATCAAGGGCATTTGTTTAGTCAGAAATAATGGCATACCAGATCAGTTTCTTAGCTTAGAATGTGGTAGTTTGCTGAAATAACTTTTTTTTATTTTCACCTTTATTTGGCTTTTTTATTTTCATCTATTTGACAGCTGTCTTCAATATCGATCATCCGTATGTCTGCTAAAATTTAAAATCCTTTGAGCTATTGCCTTTGAGTGCACAGTCTTTCTACCCCCCATTTTTCCTTCCTCTGAGAAGTTATGTCATCCCTTCCTTTAGTTCTTCTCTCCCGTAATAAGATTTTTTTCATTAGTTGCATTTAATATCTAGAATTAATAAGGAAAGCAAGATGGAAAGATATGAAAGTCTGTGAGTACTCAAATTTGAGTTACAATAATGTAAGCAATCATAAATGGAAAGAGAAGCCTAAGTTATTCATTGTTATACAAGTTCAGGTAATTGTGTTAGTTGTCTGAAGATCGTCTAATCAGATTACAGTATTGTGCCTGTTGTATAAATTTTGAAAGATGCTCATGCTGTCTCTGTGTTAGTAAGCCATGTCCATTTAGAGTACAAGCAACAGCAGAGGCATGAAGCAGACATAATTATGGTTCAATGACTATAAAGTATTGTTGCTTTTGACTGAAAAGCCCTTCTGTTTCTCTGTAATGCAGTTTAATTTTATGTTGGCCAAGTCTCTGCTTATATGTACAATTTCATAAAATGATTATTCTATATTAAAGGTTATTCTATATTAAAAACAAACAAACAAAAAAAAAGAAGTAAAATTCCTTTGCTATATTATTCCTGTTGAAAGAAAATCTTGCTGATAGGGATGGGTGTGAGGCAGAGACAAAGTGAAGGAAAATGCTAAACTGCGATACTCTCCTAAACTTGCCTTGGCATGCCAAGCTGAAGTATCAGGCAGACAGGCAGATACATGTTGCAACTCAGCCACCAAGCTTGATCACAGACTATGCAGCTGGAAAAAATTAAATAGCAAAAGCCCATTTATTATGTATATTTATTACATGTATACATACATGTAAATTTACATGCATTTATAAATTGTGTACATTTGATACATATAGCCAATGGTACTTATTACATATATTATACAAAAGTTTGTTACAAGTTGCAAAGTCGTATTTATTTTAGAGAAATCTCATTGTTTTAGCAATAAAACTTTTAAAGAGAGATCATTTACAACAAATGGAAGTTTATTAAATGTAATTATCAACTCCTACAAACAATTAATTTATTTGGGAGAAATTAGAGGAAAATAACCTGAGCTTCTAAAATGTCTTTTAAAACTGTTTCTCAGTGCTGCCAGAATAACTCCTGGCAAAAAAATGATTCACAGTAATTACAAATTAAAATTGTGCTACAAGTTCTAGAAGAGATTTGATGCATCTTAGTGAAAGTTGAAATTGAACTAAGTTCATTTTTTTTTCCTAGAGATTATAAATGGAATCTGCAAAGACCTTTTTGTAAAGGCAATCAGTGAGAGGCAACCACCTGCTCCTTGTGCTGAGTGTTTATAAAATGATTTGTCTGCTGGTACCTAACAAGTGTGATATATGTTCAGTACCCACTAACTTTATGGCAAAGTATGCTTGTCTGTGCTCTAAGACTTGCCTTTTTTTTTTCCATGGCATTTCTAAAAAATTCCAAGTACATGTGATGGAGAAGGCTGTCTTGTGCTGTGCAGTATTCTGTTACTGCTTCATGCTATAGCTGCTCAATCTTCTTTTTGTTTTGTATTTTGTTTTGTGTGTGAGAGAGGGGAAAGGAGAGTTGGTGCTGTTACTCACATTGGACTTTTTCTGAACATATCACTCTTCAAACTGTTCAGACTCTTTCAGTTTTAAATCCGAATTTCTTCATGGCCACTCTGTACATGTTGTTCTTTTGCCAAGTTTGTCATTTACCTAAAAATAGTTCTTATGTCTCTCTTGCTCAGGTGTAAGTCAGCAGCAAGGCGAGAAATTGATACCATGGATACATTTGTTGATTCTGCTTGGTATTACCTGAGATACACTGACCCTCACAACACTGACAGGTAAGGGGTCCAGATGCAGGGCCATCTGCTGGGCAAGCCTGCTTTACAGAGTAGAAGGGAAGAAAGAAGGAAGAAAGAGGCCAGATATGCTGGTGCTTCTAGCTTAACTGCCTTTGCAGAAGTCAGTTTAAACCCGTGTGCTAACCTGATTTTGTGTTTGCTCTATGGCCTAAGGGCAGCAGGGTTGACTAGGATTTGCTTCAGAATTGTGGCATTTGGTGTTCCTGTGTCAGGAGATCTACAAGAGCAGTATATGTAGACACTGCTGTGTAAGTGCAGGAGCTGTGAGGGAAGGGGCAGTTTGCATGAAAGGGCATTATAAAGCCAGGGCATTGTGAAAATGTTCAGCTGAGGAGTTAAAGATAATTGTTAGTGGAGGATGCCATCAAGAATGACAGCCTGCCATGACTCTCTCAGAGATTGTGGTAAGTTACTTTGAGCATACCCTCCCTCATAATATACTAAGTATTTTGGGATGTACGCAATAGCTCTTTTCCACTGGGAAGAGGAGGAATAGTATGGTGTTACATCCAGCTGCCAGGAATGACACCTTAATTTCTTTCCTTTGGAGTTCCAGTAAGTCTTGCTACTTCATCATGCGCAAACCCAAAGTGAAGTGGTATCAGAGCAAGCTTCTGCTGTGTATTACTTTGACTAAATACATAATTAATAAAAGGAGACTTTTCATGAGCTGTGTGTTAGTGGATGCAGCATGGAAAGTATGGGAAAATAGATGTAGTTACTTAGCCATTTATCTGCTTCATAGTCTGCGTATATTAGCACTGCTGATAGTGCCTGGAGGTGTTGTCACACCAGCATTAAAGCAGCTTGCACAGAGACTGACTCAACTGTCCAAAAGCATTTTACATACACTGGCCAAATTAGATTGCCATCTACAGTCACTGGATGGATGGCCATTACTGTTTCTTGAATATTTTGAGAGCCATTCCGTAGGACAGCATGATGGCAGCAAATTTGAGGAGTATTTTTCATATGTCAGTGAGTTATTGCACAGATAAATGGACAGTGTTTAGTAAATGGCTTCTGTCTTCCTGGTAAATTATGGGAGATAATGAGCTTCATGTTGGTGAATGAGTCTGGTAGGATATATTTTGTTTTCATTATTGACATTTCCATTTTAGTATTCTTGATGTCCACGTAAAGTGTCTTCATATACATGGAGCATGTACACTTTGAGAAGGTCACATCAAGCATGCCATTCAAATGTCTGTTTTGGCTGCCTTATTTTATGTGAGATAAGAGTAAAATATGCAAGTATTTTTTCTTGTTTTGTACAAAGAAGATTTAGTGGATCAGTACTACTGTGTCGTCTAAGATAAAAAGAGTTGCATTTTTTAGATATTGATACTGCATATAAGGATATTTGGGGATTGATTATTTATTTGTTTATTGCCCTGAGCAGTGTCTGGGTGCATACTGCATACCAAGTGATTTAAGTATAGCTAGGCCAGTTATTTTTTTATATTGGCAGCACTAGTTCAGTTAAACTAAAAAAAACACTTCTGTGAACTCTTTCATTTCACATGAATTATTTTCTAGTGACAGTGTGAATTCATTGTTAATAATATTATTTATTAAGTGACATGGATTGCTTTCTCTCCAGTGACAGTTTAAAATATATTTTTGTGCATGGACCAGAAGGACTTTTCCAGAAGTTGAAGATGAAATAGTCATATGCAACATCCAGCTGACAAAGTAACAGCTTAGTGTAGCTAAATCTGTTATATATTGAGATAAAAGCATTTGTACGGATTTCTGTACTAGATCCCTACTTCCATTTAATTTTCTATTTATTTATTTATTTTGCTAAGCTACATATACTTAAACCTTTATTTCTATAAGTCATTTCATAAACCTAGAATTTGGGAGAATTACTCTGTTGATTTTGGAACCCTGTGAACAAGAGTAAGTTTTGACTTGTTCCACTAAAGACATGAATTTCACCTCCATGATTTGCTTCTGGGTTCATCTGTGAGGGAAAAAGTGTTGCCATCATAAAAATTATACATGGAATAATTAAACAAGCTGACAAACAAGTGAATTTGTTAGAATGGAGCTATAAAGCGTGCATCAAAGAAGAACATACATGCAAGTAGTATTTTGTGAACAGGAGCCCATTACAGCAGACATAGGAATATTTAATGAAGCAGCAAGCAATGCTAGGAGACGATGCAGAGTGGCCTCAAATAACTTAGTAAATATGCTATAAACAACCACCAACATTTACTGTAAATTAGCAAAGCATCCTCTAGTTTGAGGATGATGACCCATGTGATTCTTCAGAATGTTTTGCAGCATTATGATAAGCTGCTACATTGCCCTCTAATGGCAACAATGCAAACCTCTGATTAAAAAAATCAACTATTTTTAAGTGGGCATGTCTTTTGTCTTTCAAGGAAATACATTTTCATGTAAAACTTTATATTGGTAAATAGTAAAAAATCTAAAGGTTTGCCACAGGATATATATGAAAAAAGTTCTATAAAGAGCAAGCAAATATTTTCATCACTTTCCAAGGTGACATAGGTGAAATCTTTGTTGAACACCTAAATTATATGAAAATAACACTTTTGTTGAGCTGTTTCTCAGTGGAAATTATTTTTTATTTTTTTCTCTATGATTTATCACTTTATCACTTCTTAAAAAACTAGAAAGATCTGATAGCAAAACAAAAGTTCTATTCTACATATGTAGCTCTCAGTAAATAGTTCTATCCAGCCAAATATGATGAGCTACTTTAGAAGAGCTGATCTTTCTTTTTCACATTGTATTTTTCCTATTATTTTGTTTTTTTTCAGGCCCTTTAATAGTGACTTGGCTGACTACTGGATGCCTGTAGATTTGTACATCGGAGGAAAGGAGCATGCAGTTATGCACCTATTCTATGCTAGGTTTTTCAGCCATTTTTGCCATGATCTGAAGATGACCAAACACAAGTAAGCCTTATATATTTCTGTAAAAATCTTTGATTTCATTTGCCTAGCTGGAGTGTTATTGGACATTGTTAGGATGATAGAACATCACCTTGAATAGGCCTGAATTTTCTGCTCGTCAGTCTTGGCTAGCATCTTGGTTTCTTACAGTCTGTTACATTATCTATATGCATGCATACATAGCATATTTATTTACTACATGGGAATTAACTGGCTCAGAGCAAGTGAGAAAATGTTGCTGTAGATTTTCAGTCTGTAAAAGCTTACACAAGCTAGTAACTTCAGGCATTTTGAGTAATGCTGTTATTTCAAATTAGGTAACTTCCTGCACAGTAATACCATTAATTTCAATGGAACCATGTATATGTAGAAAACTAAGCACTTCTATAATTCACCGCAGTTTTGGAGCTGAACAGTGCAAAATAGTTCTTGATGGGCAAAAGCAGTATATTTTTTCTGCTTTTAATTTATCTTTATTCAATTACTTTCATTTAATTACTTTTAACTACTCTTGTTACTGATGCTGTTGTAGCCCAATTCGTTATCCTTTGTTTTGGTTAGGGGTAAAGTTTGAGGCAGGAAGGTGAGTCATTTGATGTTCTGTTCTTTGTCCTGTCAGGTTCCCAACGTGATGGCCCAATTTCCACTGAAACTCTGCCGTTTTGTACCCTCAAATGCCATCACAGCAATGTGGCAGAACAGTGAAATACTCACCTGTATTCTGTCCTGCTGTCCCATCAGCAGAGATGTTTGAATAGGTTGAGTCAGAATGAGTGATCCCATGAGAATAACTGCTTAGTAATTTCTCAGCTGACAACTCCTATGCGTTCATTCTTTGCTAGTATTCACTCCCAAAACTTGATGTAAAAGAGGAGCCTACATACACGATATTGAACTCTTTTAAATGTAGTGCTTTTGCTACAGTACTAGAATTTAAGTAACTGTGCACCAGAAAAGGATGGAGTAGTTAATGGGGCCAGTGGAATATTTCCTTCAGTTATTTCATAATCATTTGATGAAAATAGGCAATTCTGTTTTCATTACTCATTCGTGCATGCAAAATAATTTACAGTGAAAGCTGCTTTTGAAATTGTGGATATGGCTGATTTCTCTACCTGTGTTTCAACCTGTTGTCTCCAGCTTGCATAACTGCAGCAGGAAGGCTGCTCTTTCTTTGAGAGTGGGCCTCTGAAAACAGATCCTTTCTGTCATAGGCACTATTTCTTTTAGCAGAGAATTTCAGAGCTTTATCTTGCAAGCAATTTCAGGCTCGGCAGTGCTACAAAATGGTTTACAATACTAGTCTATCAGCCATCTAGTGGAGCTGTAACACAGCAGCAAAAGAGTTCTGCTAGTCAAATTCTTCTGTCTCTCTAAACAACATTAACTATGGTGGCTGAAGTACAGTTATTATAAACTGAGACCACAATGAAGGGAAGGTGTTATTGCAAAGTAAGTGGTCCTCCATTCTGGTGTGCAAGAAAATGAAGAGAACAGCTTGGCTGAAAATGGACTTCCTGAGTGACCTCAAGCACTAAGAAAAGGTACATGGAAAGTGGAAGTGGGGATAGGCTACCACTGGAAGAACATGGAAGAATTGACTGGGTGGGCAGGGTGCAATTAGGAAAAGCCAAAGCTCATCTAGAATTGAAACTCATGAAGAATGTGAAGGCAGTAAGAAGGACTCCTGCAGGTACATTGACAGGAACATCAAGGAAAACGTTGGCCTGATACAAAATCAGACAAACAAATCAAATCAAGGATAATCATTGCCTGAGTCTTTATTGTCAAGGTCTGTGATTAGTAGGAAAGTTTGGGCGAGAGGGATACTACCCAATGTAGAATAGGATTGAGTTAGGGATCAGTTAAGGAAATCAGACATGTAAAAGTTTGGGGACCGAATGGGATGCATCCAGGGGTGCTGAAGGAGCTGACCTTTACCATTGCAAGGTGCTGCCTATTGTTTGTGAAAGGTCATGGTGATCAGGGAATGCCCCTGGTGACTGGAGAAAGGCAGATGTAAAACTCATCTTCAAGAACAGGTGAGAAGGATGATCCAAAGTACTTACAGGGCTGTCAGCCTCACATAGGTGCCCAGGAATATTCTGAAGCAAGTCCTCCTGGAAGTAATTTTCAGACACATGAAAGACAAGGTGACTGGGAGTAACCACCATGGATTTACCGAGGAAGTTATGCCCAACTTGATCTGTCTTCCTTCTTTGGTGAGATGATTCTCTCTGTGGACGAAGGGAGAGCTGTGCATGTCATTTACCATGTCTTTAGCAAGGCTCTTGACAAGTTCTCCCATGGCATCCTTGTAGTTTGGCTGAGGGACTGAATGGGTGGGCTACAGCATGGATGGAAAAAACTGTCTAGACCATCAGGTTCAAAGGGTCAGTGGTTCAAAGTCTGACTGGTAGTTAGTTACAAGTGGTATTCCTCAGGTATCATTGCTGAGGCCAATTTTATTTAACGTCTTCATCAACAACCCGGACAGTGCAACAAAATGCACCTTCCACAAGTTCCTTGATCACCGTACACTGAGAGTAGCACCGACAAGAATCTCATGAAGTTCAGCAAAGACAAATATAGAGTCCTGTACATGAAGCAGGTAACATATGGAAACAGCAGGGGCTGGGACAATTATGTGGGAAGATGCACTACAGAGAGAGGCTTTAGGGGTCCTGGTGAACACCAAGTTGGTTGTGAGTCAGCAGTAGGCATGAGAATAATACTGCACTGTGTTAGCAAAAGCATGTCCTGCTCATTGCTCAGGAAGTCGCACCTGGAATATCGTGTCCTGTTTTGAAGCTCCAAGTGTGAGGGACATTATCAAATAGAAGAGGTTCCAGTGGTGGGGCACTAAGATGGTTGGGAACTAGAGGATGTAGCATACAAAGAGAGGCTAAGGGAGCTGGGCATGTTCACCCTGGAGAAGAGAAGGCCAAGGAAGGAATCTGATTGCAGTCTACTGCTACATAAAAGCAGATTATAGAGAAGACAGAACCAGACTCTTCTCAGACATGTTCAGAGAAATGAGAAGAGGTAACAGTCACAGACTGCAGCAAGGTTCAGCTGCACAGAAGAAAAAATGTGACAGGGAAGGAGGTCAGACACTGGAACAGTGTGACCGGAGAGGTTGCAGGATCTCTGCCATTGGATGTTTTCAAAACTCATCTGGATGGGCCCTGAGCAACCTGTTCTAGCTTTGAAGTTAGGTCTGCCGTGAGCAGGGGGTTGGACCAGATGATCTCCAAAGGTCCCTTCCAACCTATGTGATTCTTTAACTCTATTAATTTGGAATGTGTTTTGTTCACATTCTGCTGTGGCAGAGCAGTAGCACCAAAGGTAGTGTAGGCTGGTCTAAATATGGTAAATTTCAGAGGAAGATTCTAACTTCATTGAAAACAATACACAAGAAGCACTGACTATGTCTAGAGACAATAGCAGAGAAAATCAAGATCGCTTTCTGTAGGAATAGTTTACAAGACTGTAGAGAATCCCTTTGAGGTCATAGACAAACTCAAGAACTTGCACATGTGAAGATAAGTTACAGCAATGCCCCTAGGATCTGTTGTTTGTACTGCTTATACAAGTGTTCAGAACGCAAGATGACTGTAACAAATTCCTCAACATGCATAAAATTGCTTGCTTGCTTTAGCTCTGCACAAGTAAAAGCATTAGATGCTTTTAAGCCATGAAGTCAAATTAGGTTGTTTTGATTATCCTTTATAAATTTAGGTTGTTTTGATTATCCTTTATAAATATTACCACGTTTTTTAAGTAATGTTTTAACATTTGTCAGAAGCCACTTTTGCTTAGCCTTCTGTTAGGATTGTTCAAGGGCAGGTTTCAGAGATCCGACAGGAGTGATCAGAAGCAACAAGCTTAAAGTCATGGCATTGAAGCCTACAGCTCTGAGGGAAAATGTATGTATTAAACGTATTAAGTGTATTAAAGCATTAAAAAACACTGCCCTCTTGTGCATTTTCAATTTTCTGTAGCAGCTCAGTTCTAGGCACTGATTAAATTAGGAAAATTCTGCTACATCTGTAGTGTACATAGTGTTACCTAGTATTCTGACAAGTTTTTATGAGATTCCCCCATTAAGCTGTAATAGTTTTTCGTTATGATAGGTTTTCTTCCTGAAAATCTTCATTGTTTGACCACTATTCTCTTTACTTTCAAATCCATTTATTTTTTTGCTGATAGTCTTTAATTCTGTACTAATGACAGGTAATATAAGGTTGAAAACAGAAGTTAAAAGTTTCATAGTTCAGATTTGCAAAGCAATCTCCTTGCATATGGTACACATTATTAGAATAGAAATATTATAGGCCATTCATTTACAAATGTCACACTGGCTTTCATATCAAATGCTATGTTTGTTGACATCTAAAATTGCACAGGTGTAAATATAGTTTAAATATCCACTGGAGATGGAGCATGATCTTTTATTATTTTTTTTAATGCATTGATCTGGAGATGGTGGGAAGAGTTGCTCATTTTCTCTAATGATGACAAGACAGCATAAATAGCACCCTCTGGGTACTGGCACATGTGACAACAAATTAAGTTCAAATTGATGTCATTTTGTTTTAGCAGTCTGTAAACTGCAGCAGTTCTGGAATTAATTCACAATCCAGTCAGCCCTCCCAGTTGTGACCACCACTGGGAGAGGGGCCAGGTAGGCAGCTGGGGCCAGCAACTGCCTCATCTGTTCCAGCTTAAATCCACCATGGCAGGTGTGTTGACACACTCAGTTACACCTGCTCAACCATATTACTGCAAGTAAAAGTTACACAGAATTTGGCTCTTCCCTAGGCTTTAGTAATCAGTTCTGTCTGATGAGTAATTGTAAATGGAATCTAGCACATTCTCCCTGAAGGATTATAAAGCAATAGAAAAATTTATTGTTGCCATTAAGTCAGCAGATTTGACTTTGATAGAAAGCAAATGTGTTGAATAAGAAGGCGCTATTTTTACATAGATGCATTACAGAATAAAAGAAGATATCTGTGTGACAGAAATAGCTTATTCTATAAAGGAAGGGTGTTAGAGCTTCTTGAAGTTCCTTAGGGACTTAATCGCAAGTGTTGATTTTCAGTAAAAGCACTCAGCTATTGACTGTGTACAATCTGAATGTTCAATATTTAATCTTTCTTCTGCCTAAAATGATCTGCACCCATCACCCCCAGTCATTTATATGGTGGCTTTCTACGGGATTGCCAGGTTGTTGCAGATGGATCTAACTGCACATTTCGTAAGCTTCTGAACTCAGTGACTGACCAAGGTCTTGTCTTAACTCTAGGGCACAGTACTGGGCTCTGCCAGCCTTTCTAAAGATGTGGGATGCAAACACATTTAGTAAGCTCCCTTGCTAGTGCTATCCCTTCTTCTGAGTGCACTGTTTATCACTGTTGCAGACTCCACAGAGTCCTTCCAGCCAGGTCATTTGTAATTGGATTGAAAGTGCCACTACTCGCTTTACCCAGAGCAGAACCAGGAGCCTGAGGATGTGGCACTGAGCAGGAGTTCCTTACCTGTCACTCACGCTTGCTCCTCCATCCATTGTGTGCTCCTATACAGAGAGACTGGTCTGTCATAGAGACGAACCTGTTTATGAAAATTACTGAAAGGAAAAAGATGGATTACACACTTCATGGCTAGTACAGCCGATCCTTGGAGGTGTAAGACAGACTTCACAGGTGGGTTCCCATCTGATGTACAAAACAATCAAAAGCTGCATAAAAAGAAGGCCCAAGTTCAGCACGGGTGCAAACAGACATCACAGGCAGGTAAAGGCGTATACTGTTCCAGCATTGTTATAATTTAAAAAGTGATTGATCATTCAGAGAAACTCAAGGCACCCGTTCATTTACTGTGCTGGAAAGGTCTGTCTGTCCATACATAGCTTGCTTGCAGTAGCTTCTCAGTGGTATCTCTCATGAGGTTATTATGATGCCAGGCCATGAGCTGGTGTTGCAGTATTTAGAGCAGAATTATCATGCATGGTGTGCTATGGCATCTTTGCAGTTCCCTTCCATAGCCAAGAAACACACCAGTTTCTTTGAAGGGGAAGGTTATAGTTGTGCAGTTTTATCGGTGTAAATTGAAGTGTAACTTTACATGTGACCACGCGATGGAGCCATAACAACACTGGCAAAGCCACTCTGCACATCAGGAGCAATTCATTACAAGGCTCAATTTGTTTCTGAGCTCTGTGTTTATTAGACAGGCTCTGGTTTTCTCGTTTTGGGCATTTCTCCATTCTCCTGTGGTCTCCCACTAGGAACATGTGTTTTTTTTTTCCCCATACTTGGTAATGTATTTTGTATTGCATTTTTCTAGCCTCTGTCAGCATAAACAAAAATAGGAAATGCTCATTCCTGCATTCAGCTTTTAATAACTTGGCGTATGATCTGAACTAACGGTTTGTCATTAAAAAATGTGTTCCTTGAAAAATCATTTCCAGTGGAGAGTATTATCTGATTTTGATGTTCTGGCTACCACATTAGCTTTATTTTAGATAGCAGCAAGTGTAGTTATTTTAATAATTGAGATCTTAAACAGACTGTATGATAAGTACTGAATGATAGGAGAAAAAAATTGTTTTTGTTTTTCCTTGGTATAATTTAGTTTGTAGAAGAAACTGTTATCCTGGACAGTTATCTCCTAAAGTATTTTTATACTCATTTGTTGCTGATAGGATTGCAAGACTTTTGTTCCTGATTTTTCATCTTTTCATTGATTTTGATAATTTGAGATAATTATTTGAGATTTGAGTTGATTATTGCCTCCTATTTTTAAAATACTTCTTCTTGTTTCTACTGTCTAATTTTGACTTCAGTTTTCATCTCCCTAAGTTACTTTAACTTACTTATAAATAACATGATTTTCCAGGCAACCTATGTTCAAACCTGAGTTTAGAAAATATTTATAGAGATGCTCTTACTTCATATTATTGATAAATGATAGCATTGTAGAGACAAGTGCTGCTTGGTGACTGAATGATACAGTATGTGCCAGTACTTGCACATTATTTGAAAGTATGCAAAATATGCAAGGAAGGAAACTCCTGTTCGAGCATGATTATATTGCAGATAAAGTTTGAAGTGTGTTGCTTTCTCTCTCCTAATTTAAAGCTTTTCTTTGAAGTATCACCTTGCTTCATAGTCCTCAAAAGGTTTTAAGGAATAGCATTTGGAAGGTGTCTACTTTAATACAGTAAAAATATGCATACTTATATGAATTAATAATAATTTGAATGTTTTATTGAATAACTTACTGTGGTTTAAATCGTGAGATTTTTTTTGTGTATTTTGTATTTCATAATAATGTAAAATATGAAATTGACTCCACAAAATTGAATAGTGTTTTGGATTATGACTATTTTGTACATGTGAAGTAAAATGTGGAAGCCTATTTTCACTGTTTCTTCTTTAGATGGATGTATTTATTCTAGGTTTTTGAAAAATATGTTAGTACAAGTGATGCATCCTTTGTATGTAAGTGTTTTGGTAGATACATGGGGCTTTGTTAGGTGGAATTATGGGGAATTCATATTGCTTAATGTTGAGCACGCGTGAGCATTAGGAGGTATAGGTCAATACTAAGTAGCACTGATTAGCACATCCTCCAGAATGATGGTCACCGGTGTCTTTGTATCTGAGGATCCCATGAGAAAACTCCCCAGACTCTATGCCCTCTGGGTCTGGCTCCATACCTCTTTCCTGGCCACTGGAGTTCTTGGGGTTGCTTTTACAACTGCCTTACTTTCCTGATCAAAACCTCTAGAGATTACTTTTGTTGTCCTTTTTCCAGTGAAAACAATGATGGGCATCTGACTTGATGAATTAGAAATGTAAGATCCTTGAAAGAAGGTGGCAGCAATAATAATATGTCAACCAGAAAAGTGTTTACTTATAGTTTATTTCTTGCTGAGTGCCGTGCTGCCTTTAGCTTTGGTGCTTTTAAGGCTCTTTTTGTCTCTATGACGCACACATTTAATGCAAACTTACTCTTCCTAATGTAAATTTTGCTAGAAAAGTAAAGTTTTAATGTTCGAGATGCTAAAAAAATAAAAAAAATAAAAATTGATCCACTGATGTAAACTTTCCAGCATTGCCATTTTCTAGTGTACTCTTTTTCTTACAGCTAGGTGTGCATGGCTAGTTCTGCCAAGAGACAAGGCCTGAAAATGCTCATGTAAGAGAAATTGTCTTCTCAGTTTGTAGAAAGAAACGTGCAGTGAGAATTTAACTTGTTCCAAAATACTGCATTTCTCAGAGAGGAGTTAGAAGTAATATTTTTAAAAAGGGGTTTGTACTTGCCCACTTTTACAAATGGGGATTTAGCTTAGAGTTGGCGAACTTGCACAGTTGGCCAAGGAACTTTTGTGTATTATCTGTATGCTAATTTGAAAAGTGGCGTTGTAGTAACTCAGTACTAAATCGGGATGCAAGAATGTGTACAGAATACAAATAAATACTTACACTTGTCAGCCAGGCACCATGAATAAGTGCAGAAAGTGCTCTTTCTAAGGTGGCAACTATTTATGCACAGTCATCGTGAAATTCTTGTTCCATTAAATAACTGTGCCTGATTGGCTCAACGTCTGAGGCTTATCATAAAATATGCTTTTGACAGCTGTTTTCTACATACAAGTTTCTTTTTCCTTCCATCCTTAGGGAGCCTTTCCATAAGCTTTTGGTTCAAGGTCTTATCAAGAATCAGACATTCAGACTAACAACAACAGGCCAGTATTTGAAGAGAGAGGAGATTGATCTCACTGGTAAGAGAGAATGCATGAGAAAACCAACACAGGTGCATCCAGAAAGTCAGGGACTACTTCAGTTAACAAAGGACATACAGGTCTCAGTGCTTGGAAAATTTGGTGGAGAAAAATGAATCCTTGTAATATTTGAAGTAGAGAGCGTCTTCTGTGAGTTTGGGATTCATATCTACTGCTGAGTATACAGAAACCCTACTAATCTAGCAACTTTTAATTGCAACCAAATACAGAAACAGTGCTATGATATTATTTTAGCTCCAGTGTAGTTTAAAGGATCAGAAGTCAGTTTTGTTAAGGCAGTGCTCAGCAGCTTGCTGAATGGAGTTAGTAGTCCCAGCAGACAGACAACCTACAGAAACACTGGCAAAGTTAACATGGTTGTTGGTATATTCAGTAAATATTAGACATGTATAATGGTTATAGGAAAAAGTACTGCTTCTCAATTCTTCCCAGTGCCTTCACTGCATAAGCTGGATCAGCAGCCCTTGTGTGGGGAGCTGTAGCAACAAGAGGGGCTTGGTCACATTTGCCTACTTTAAGCACTCCTCTCGTGCAGCCTTGTTATCACTGCTCTTCTCCTGCATACAAATCCTAAAAGACAGGTAAAAAAACAACAACAACAACAAAAAAAAAACAACTTACCACTGTCTGCTATCCTATTTTCTTCCAGAAAAGCTAGCAGGTGTTTCTGCTTGGGTGCACCTTTATCAGTGTAAATGCCCCTTTCTTATCCCTAAACTCATGCAACAGAAGGCAGGTTCTTGTCAGGATAACTTACTGCAATTGAAGTTATAAACCTGGGTCTGTAAAAGCTAACAGCAGGTCAAAATTGTACCAAATCAGTACACCCATCTAGGAAGTTTTAAATGGTATGGTTATAACAACATTTAAATCTCAGGGGCTATCAAGCGCATAGGATGAGTGCCAGCATACAGCCTCCAAATGGTAGAAAGAGACTTTCTGTCATGATGCAATGGAAGCATTGGGATGTTACCTGCGTTGAAATGTGAAAGTAGGAAAAATTTGGGAGGGAAAAGGGTTATTACTTCTACAATACCCTCACATCATTTTTTCCCCCTTTATAAACTGTTTGGAAGCAAACCAACGAACAAACAACAAAAAAACAAAACTGGAAATATTTGTTTCTTAATATGCTTAGATAACCAAATTAATTGTTGTTACAGATGAGTAAAATTTGTTTTAATATTTTGGGTATGTCTTAATATTCAGGCACTGAACCAGTTCACCTAAAAACTGGTGAGAAACTCCAAGTCACTTGGGAAAAAATGAGCAAATCTAAGCACAATGGAATAGACCCTGAGGAACTAAAGAAAGAGTATGGCATTGACACCATACGTCTTTACATTCTGTTTGCTGCTCCTCCAGAACAAGATATTTTGTGGGATGCTAAAAGTAAGTCAGACTTTGTTGTTTTTCTTCTGGTGTTTTATATTTTAAACACAAAATTGAAACAGTCTTGTTGCCCAAGTTTTTGAATAGTTGAGTCAAAAAAGTATAATGAGCAGTTTTTATTGTATGTTTCTTTTAAAGAGAAGTCACAAAACTGTCAGAGAAGCAGGCTTGCAAGATTACTGCAGGCAGCTCACCTCTTTAAAAATGGGAAAAAAAAGATGTATGAAAAGCACTTCTCGAATGGTATTTTCTTCTGGAATAATAAGAATGCAAACCTAGATCTCATTCTCTTTTTTTATTAGCTACAATTGATTGATTGAAAATGATTATTTTAAGATTATTTTCTTCATTATAAGATAAAATTTTGCTTTTTGTTATTATTATTTCCATTTATTTATATATGTGCAAGGGCTTTTGTAAGCTGGACCATGAAATACCTCCTGGAAGAATCTCATTAGAAGATAATCACGGTTCCTAGTAACTAATATTTGTACACACATGACATACCTTTATGAGTTTAGTTCTTGAATAAGATTTACCCACCTACACACTTATTTACTGGCATCATGCAATTTGTCATACTGACAGGTCTTAATTTCTACTGTGGTTCCTACATTTTAATGTAGACTCGATGCATATATTTTAATGCAGTCCTCTTGTTGCATAAGGCTTTAATAAAACACTATGCTCGATTTAAAAAAAATGTGCATTTCTTTATTCTTTCTTTTGTCAGCTTCTTGCTACTTAGTTCAGTCTGCACTAAGCATGATTTCAGCTGGTGTTTGTCACCCATTACATTCAGATGTGTTCTTTTACATGCTAGTGCACTTTTATATGCGCTGGAGGAGTGGGCTTTATGACTTTTTCACGGTTGGCTTTCCATCACCATCTAATCACAACAATACAAAGCTAGGCATATGAAAAGGTAATGTCTCAAAAAACAAACAAAAAAACCACACTTGGCATCAAGCTGTCACTCCAGGGTCCCTAACAGTACACAGGTACATAATTCCCTCTGAAGCAGCAAAGTCAGAGATACACAGTCTTTTTACTGTATTTTTCCATCTTGGAAATGGAATAATGAATTTATGTGAGAATTGTGGGTACAAAATGTTAGTTGCAAAGTATACTGGAGTTTGGTGGTTTGGTGGTTATACTAAAATGTTCTTTAAGAAAGCTAAGCCTGTGCAGGAATAATGCTAGGAAAAATGCCACACCACATGGAGTAGCTGGCTGTGAGCAGCATTAGCTTGCACAGTTCTTACGTCACATTCTTTGAGCAGCCATGTAGCAGGACTGATACGTGCAGGACTGGGATGAACAGCTTTATAATCCTCCCAAGCTCAGCTCTGTCAAAAAGATGGTACCAAGAATCAGAGCCTTTACTCATTAGCACGGTTGCATCTCTGTAGCAACAAAAGTATATGTAATTTTTAAGATCAAATTTTAGAAGAAACTTCTCTCAAAAAAAAAGTGTGCATGTGTGTATATATATGTACGTTTGTATTAGTCCATGAGTTTGAAAAATGAGAGCATATAGAAGAATTGTTTTCTTGAGTCACAAGGTGACTTGTTCATAAGGTGAACATTCTAACATTGACATAACAATATTTTATAGATTTAGCAAATATTTTTGTTATATATATGTTTTAAATCATTACAGAAAATACTTCTGTTTTTTTTTATTATTAATTTCTCTCCATTAAGGCAACACAGCATTATTTTTAATGGCATTTTTAACTTCATTGACATTTTTCATAGCATTTTGTTTTGTTTTAAAATGTTAAACTCTAGCATACAGGTTCCTTTTGCTTCTCATTAAAGTTTTGGCTTCATTCATTGTAACTGAGATCTATTTGTTTCTCCAATCTTTCATTAATCTCAGCTGATGCCATGTTGGGTGTTCAGAGATGGCAGAGTCGCCTCTGGACGCTTGTAACCAAACTTATTGAAGCAAGGACTTCAGGAACCATGCCCAATCCTGAGCTTCTAAATAAGAAAGAGAAGGCTGAGGCTAGAAAGATCTGGGAGCAGAAGAATCTGGTAATTTCTGAGGTAAAAAGAAGCGCTTACATAGTTTATAAATGACTCAATAAGTCACTGCTCATGTGAAAACTATGCTTGGCTTAGAGAGCTAAAAGTCATCCCACAGATGAGTAGATCATAAAATAATTTTTAAGTAAAATATTCTCTCTATAAGTAATTTTAATAATATACAGGTTTCATGGGACAGAACTCTTCTGCAAAGTAGTAAGATTTGTATTGGCAAAATTTATCTCCTGAGTGCCTTTTTTAAAGGATGAAGCGTTATGGCATTAAAATGTTATGAATCTGGGTTTGGAATAGCTCCTTTTCCAGTAGCACAGCTATAGGTGAGTTATGCAGATTATCCCTAACAAGAGTTTTTGATCTTTTTGCTTCACACCTCATTATTATGCCTGCTGTTTCATAGAGAATGGAAAAAAAAAAAAAGTTGTTCAAGAAAATATATTAGCATATTCTAAAAAATTATTGAAATAATTGTTCAGCTCTTCTTATGTGTTAAGTCTCATGCTGTGTTTAGTGTCAGTTCAATTATGCAAGGCTTGGAAGGAGATTTAAATACCTGCAAAATTAGCCTAAGACATTTTTCTATGCTTAAAGCTTTTCCTGATTTAAATCCTGTGGCCAGGGACCATTCAGGTGTTTTAACAGACTTTAGAGTTGTAATCTTGCTATCTATGTACCGTCTTTCACCAGCATAACAGGGTTTACAAGTATGAAGACATCCTGTATGGACAAAAGGAAGATATTTTATTAAAGGAAATAGAGGGTGCTCACTAATACACAGATTAAAGATTAAAAAGATTAAAGATTAAAATCTTGGAACAAAGGGAAAGCTAGTCAACTGAATTTTTATATGATTATTATTTTCACACACACGTGGTTGCATGTATGATGTGTTTGCATGCCAAAGTGATTTCCATGGTAGTATTCTGTGTTTGAGAACTTTAATTAATTAGTGACAGAACTTTTCTTTTAATACAAGGTAACAGAGTACTTCACGAAGGATCATTTGTTCAATGCAGCTATTTCTCGACTGATGAGCCTCTCTAACATACTCCATGTAAGTATACAATATGAACAAAGGTATTTTTCTGTCAGCCATGGTTCCTGGAAGTCTTTATACAAAGCAAGAGCTGCCTGATCAATACATCTAGCATTCCAAAAGTCATTTACTGTCATTACCATTGCTACTGACTCAAGACCCTTGTGGACACTAGGTTGAATTGTTCAGATTAAAAGAAACATGTTCTAGTATCACTGTATCCCTTGAATATACTGTGTTTTGCAGGAAGAGCTTGAAAGTCTTAGAGGCACTAGGTTCTGATGTTTACCTCTGTGTCCTGTAATTTCAAAAGAATATGTTTGGTTTTGTTCTGTTCTGTTTTTAAACAAGTTGTATATGTAGCTACATATAGTAATACGTTGTAGGATTATCAAACATTCTGATTTAAAGGCCAGGGTTATTCTTTACAGGGAAAATGACGTATAATCTTACATTCCTCAGAGATGGTTTTTAATATTGAGCTATCTGCTAGTAAGAAAGTTTGCAAATTCCCCTTTCCAAAACAAACACAAAAATAACTTAAGTCTTCAGCATTTTTAGTTTAGGTCATGTGTTTATCGGCTAGTGGTGGTAGATCAAATATCTTTATTTTTGTTAATCTTAAATCTGCTTGAGCAATCCTTCAGACATATAACGGTAATGTGATCAAGACAAGAAATCAAACTAAAATTTGGATTTTTCAGATTCTTTATTGATATACCATTTTATATCATATGGATTCTGAGATTATTGGCAAAGTCAAGGAACTTAACAAAAAGCTAAGTAGGACATGCACAATCATAGTAAAATAATGTCAGTCTGGGATACTGTGTGGTGATGGGAAGGTGATACACAGTTTTTTATCTCCAGCTTTGTCTGAGTGATTCATAGGCATTTTGGGCAATGAGTGAATTTGAAAAAACATAAAATAAAAAATCAGTGTCCTACAACAGCTAAATATTTGAAGAACAAATTTCCTTAGAGCATATTGACACTTCCTCTTTCAGTCCCACTTGAAAGGAGGAAATGGGGAGTTGGGTGAAAATTAAATATAGAAAACAGGTAGTAGTTACTAAAACCTACTCAAATCTAGTTTGCGCTGACCTCATTAGTATCAGTGACAAGAATTTGCCATCTGACAGCTCTTCTGTGGTCTCTGTCAAACAAATCACCATTTTTGGATGATTTTCTAGCAGTCAGGAACTGGTGGTGATCGTCACAGCCACAAAATAATTCTCGTAGGCTAACATGTATTGACATTCTTCTGTTTCATTAGGGAGATGAATCACAAAGTAAATGCAGAATCTGAACTTAACATGGGATGTAATCATTCTGAGTCAAAACCGGAGGCAAAGAAAGAAAAAGTTTATCCAGCTGCTTTTAGTGCTGTTCTTTTCTATTGGGATACAATAAACAGAGGAATTAAGGTTCAAATTTTGCCAGTCTGGCACCTTTTGCAAGAAATGGAAAATTGTCGTTACTAGACCAAGCTGAACAGTTTACTAAAGCAATCTGAACATCAAACCATAGAAGGCTGGGTTGCACTTGTCACTCCCAGAGCTCCCTTGAGCTCTAATACCTCACTTTGGCACTAAATTCAGCTTTACTTAAACAACTCTAGGATCCTGTACAATGGACCTTATCCCAGCAAAAAAATGTGCTGCATTCATCACAAATTGACTTTTTTGTACAAGTAATTTACCTCTTCAGGTAGCTCTGATTTTATCAAGCATTGTACTTACAGAAGTGGCAGCATTCAAAATATTATTCAGGGCCACAGTTGTCCACGCGAGTCTGTGTTCAGACTCCTGTAACAGAGCAGATCCCCAGGGATCTGCATCAGCCTCTTCAGGAGTAGATTCCCAGCTTGTCAGTTTTTTTCATAACAGTGTCAGAGAGCACTTTGTGACCAAGACGTGCAATTTTAATTCTCCAGAACTTTTTGTAAGTTTCTAATTTATCGTGAAATTATACTGTCCTGAGCATAGAAATTGATTTTAGGTTTTGTTATATAGAATAATTCAGTTGGAAAGGGACCTCCAAAGATCTTCGAGTCTAACTGCCTGACCTCTTCAGGGCTGCACAAAAGTTAAAGCATATTATTGAGTGCATTGTCCAAATGCCTCTTGAACACTGACAGGCCTGGGGCATCAACCACCTCTTTAGGAAGCCTGTTCCAGGGTTTGACCACCCTCACAGTAAAGAAATTTTTCCTCATGTCCAGTCTGAACCTCCCCTGGTGCAGCTTTGTGCCATTCCTGTGCATCCTGGCATCAGTGACCAGGGAGCAGAGACCGGCACCTCCCTCTGTGCTTCCCCTCCTCAGGAAGTTGTAGACAGCAACCAGGTCACCTCTTGGCCTCCTCTTCTGCAGGCTAGACAACCCAAGTGTCCTCAGCTTATGTTACAGAGGCAGAGTTTTCTGTTTTCATTTCCAGAATTTTTAAGATGTCTTAATGAAATGTTACTGCATGTTCTTCTCAATTAGACTGTTTTCCTTCCCACCCCAAAATATTCATATTTACGATTTATTTTCTTTTCCTTCTGTTTTTTTCACTTAGCAAGCTTCTCGGCCTCTTATTCTTCACAGTGCAGAATATGAAGATGCTTTGGCTACACTCTGCATTATGGTTGCACCTATGGCTCCACACATTGCATCAGAGATGTGGAAAGGTATTTATAGAAATACATTTTTTATTGAAGATGCAGGAAAAAAGGCAAAAAGTTTGCAAAAATATCTTTAAATAATGTGTCACTTATCCCTCAATTCTGCATCTATCTTTTCACCTTTTGTCGTAATTCCTAAACAAACTTGAAACTTGCGTTGTTCCCAGATCTCTCTTTCTGCTTGTAGTTTCTTTCCCTTTGCATACAAGACTAAGCAGAGAAAGGGAGAAGGAAGAAAAATTCAAGACAGAGCCTGCATGAGGAAGGAATTCATGTGTCAGTTGCTAGCTGTCTCTGCGAATGGAAGGCAATATTAAAAACTGAACATGATTATAGAGAGAGGCCTTTTTAAAATAACTGTTTCAGAGCCTTTGGACTAGAAATACCTTCTTTCAGGAATTCAAGCGAAGAGGACCATGTCAGAAGACTGTATACTAAAAAGACTAAAGGGGTGTTAAATACAAACCCTATTCTTGTTATTACAGAGACTCTCCAGAGGCTGAGGAACACCGTATGTTAAATTAACCTCTTGTAGAAAGTGGGAATGGTAGACAGGAAGTCTTTTTTTAAGATCTATCACAGTTGTAAACCTTGAGATCTGAATCCCAAGTGGGCTAAGTTGCGTGGTGCTGCTACAGTTAAAACCTGTGAAATAAGGGATGTACACGCCAGAGCTCAGCAGTTACTTTTAAGGTTTACTGGGAGAAGTCCCAACACGTATGTGGGAAGATACGAATGTAATCTGCATTAAGACTGGCCACAGATTGCTATGTGGTTTTGGACCTAATGTTAGTTTTTGGATGTTGTTCTAACAACTTTATTTTCAACAGTCATCCTAGAGCTTTGTGCTTTCAAGTGCTTACAGAGCAGAGCTACTAAATGGCTTGTGTTTCAGAGCTATACATGACAGGGCAATATTATTAACTGCCAAAGAAAGGCTGCTTTTGTTCATAGCAGTAACATAGAGGTACAGACTGGAAACAGCAAGGCGTAATGGGGAAGGTTTTTTTTTTTCCCGTTTCCATTTCCAGTGTTTTTAAGATGTCTTAATGAAAGCTTAAATGTTTAGAATGAAGAGTGGCATCAGACATGACCCATTTGGAGAAAGCTACTTTTAGTCTATATTTTCTTCCAATATCATAGAATCATAGAATCTTTGATTCTATCATAGAATCTAATTCTAATCATAGAATCATAGATGTCTATGATTCTATGATTCTATGAAATACAGAATTGTCAAATACGTTTCATAAAATGACAAAGATCATGAGGATGTCTTAGTTAACATAATTTGTCAAATGTAAAACTTAATCTTTGTAACATTTTGATTGTTACAGAAGGAAGTCTTTCATTTATACTAAAATTGTTGGAGAATGAGAATGCTAAACACTTTCTGGATCTCTCTCTGATGTAAGAATGAAAAAGAAACATAATAAAATTGGGATTTTATTGTACTCAGCTCCTGCCTGCATTTAAAGATGCAATTTTGCTCGTGTGGTCCATTATAATTCAATGCTACTGGCATACAAAAACATTTTGTGGTGATTATTGCCTGAAGAATTTTATGACTGAACATGAAAAATACAATCTTTTTTATCAGGGTAATCATTACATTACAACATAATTATTAAACAATTTTATCAGGAGAATATATGTACATTTAACTACTGCCTTGTGGTAATATTATTTAGAAATAACCAATATCTAGCATTTCTGTCCTGGGGTTGGGACTTCTGGTGGAAAATGTCCAACTATATTCTAGAGACATATTTCCCAAGTTCATTTTCTGAATTGAACTCTGGTTCCACTAAGTCTTGTTGCGCATCTGATGTAGCCAAGTTCTTAAATTTTATAAGGTATGGGTGATGAGGTTTTCTTATTTTTAAATAATTTCAGTATAAAAATTAAGCTTTCTGAATACTTAATTTTCCGTGTGCATGAGTCCTCCGTAAGTCTCTCTTTTTGTGCCTTTTCTTTGCATCTAAAAAGTAGGGATGGTGCTGCTTCCTTTTTTTCTAAACTATTCAGGAAAAGGACTTGGTTTATCATTAACTCTATAAATAGCACCTACAGCAGCGGACCCACACACTTTGATGGAAGCCTCTGTCTGCTCCTGTAATGCCAGTAACAAGCAACACATAAGCAATGTATTTATAATTAAATGTTGACATTTCATTCTAAAGTAATTCATACACAGCCTTTACATTGTGTTTTGTTTAGTGATAAAAACAAGGAACATTTTTTCTTTCTACGGGGAAAAATGAAATTGGGAAATTTGGAAGCCCTGAAGCTAATATGAAACAGATAATTTTGCAGTTGAATAGGAGCACTGGTCAGAATAGTAACTTGTTATGTTAACTCTAAACCACATTACACTTCCTTGTGTATTTAGGCTTTTTGAAGAGAAAGGATTTTGCTTTTGCATTGGTGTTTCTCATTAGAAAGTGTTTATTATGTAATGAGATGTCAAATACTAATTTTGCTACAGCCTTAAAAGAGAAGAAAAGAGCATTCCCAGTAATTTTGAATGTTTGCATTGTACTTCACAGGATAAGTAGTACTTTTACTGTTGCACTGTAATCTCTCCTTTTATGCTTTTCTGATCACTGGTTATGGACAGGAAACATTTAAGAAGATGTTACAATAGAATTTAAAATTAAATTTGAAATAATGACAACGTACAATAAGACCCTGGCTTAGTGTATTCTATTATATTCTGGCAAAGATTGAAAAAATCTAAACCAAAGAACTATAGAACTTTCCAGCTAAGCACCCAGTATGAGACTTCATAGAGGCAATAAAATAACTTTTGACAACTGTAAGCTCTTCTGCAGGTGCAAATAGTATTTTTTTTTTTTCAGTTTAAATGACAGATGTGCTGGAAATTGAAAAAATCAACCTTTTTTCCATTCTAGATTTGGAATTACAAGCTAGGCAAAAGAGGCTATCATATAAATATTAAAATCATGAAGGATATGATGACCAGAAACATACTGATACTGTTAGTTTTATTCCGTAATTATATAAAATATGATAATTTTTAAGTATCTAACAAATGTTCTTAAATACTTGTATTCTGAATGCATTTATATTTAAAGAGCGAAAAATAGATTTTTCATTTTTATTGATTTCCATTTCAATCTAAAATCTACTTGACACAGATCACAATGAAATGTAAAAAAAAAAAAAGAAATGATAATCAATGTTTTCTAGTACAACAGCTTTTAAAAATTAAAACTTGACTAAGTGTATAAATATTTATATAGGTATCCTCTTGGTTAGCAAAAAAAGTTCTTTAAATACAGCTGGATGTAACTGCACATCAGTCCATATTAATAGTTGCCAACCAGTAAAATATTAGGAAAATTAAAAAGGTAATTTTAAAGTGATAATTAAAGATGCTTTGCTTGACAAAAAGGTAATTTTAAAGTGATAATTAAAGATGCTTTGCTTGACGTTTTAAATAGTGACTCATCAGCATCAGTTGATGTACGTAATTTTGCTTGTAATAATGTTATCCTGCTTTGTAGGAGTTGCATCAGAGTTCATTTGAAATTTTAGCTTTTTAATCCACCATGTTTTCTTTGTTAACTTGTTGATGAACTTTGCAAACTCAGAACTTCAGTTTGATATCCCAGGGATGCTTCTCATGTAACGTTCAGGTTTTAGATACAATTAAGGTAAAAAATAGGTAGATTCAAGATACAGCGATTTTTGTTCTTCTGCAACTGAAGAATTATTCTCCCATGGGGTTCAGTTTATATGTGGCCACCTTGTTTTCATGCATCAGGTTGCATGAATAGTTTTGTCTCTTTTGTGAGCTGTTTGAAGAGCGTACTTCAGTGTTGGCAGTAAGTATTTCCAGTTTGAATGAAGGGAAAAGCTGCCTGAATGCTGTTTCATAAGTGCCTCACCTTTCAGCAGCTGAACAATTGTGAGTGAGTGCTTTGATATTTTGTGTATGAAGCAGTTCTTTTTGCTGCTTAGAGGAGGAACAGTTTTCAGTTTTTTGGTGTGTCAGCCTAATGGTCTTAGTTTTGTAGTGTGTACACTGTTCAATAGCTTAATAACATAAAAAGCTACTGTAGCCCCTCAGTGTGGGAAGAGTTCATCCGGCTGATATCTTGGCAGTTTATGAACACTAACAGGATGAGGAAATGTGTTTCCTTCCTGAAACCTTGTATCTGAGGAATATACAGACACCATTTGAAATGTATTTTTTTTTGTTTGTTTGTAGTAGTACAGTGCTTTGCTGTCCAGACAAGGATATGAAACTGCCTATTGTGAGTTGTTAAACTTTTATTAGAGATGGCACATGAAAGATATATACTGATGATAAACACATCTTAAGATATATTGAAATGAAACATAATTATTGGAATTTGTAATGGTATAATTGTCTTAGCAACGTTAAAACTGTCATTGCAGTAGCTCTACTGCAAGTATTTCTGTGTCTGGATTCAGTCCTTGCTCAACAAGGCTTTTCTGAAGAATGGAGTGGAAGCTAAGTGATGTTGCGGATTTTCATAGAAAAACTGAATGCAGAAGTCCCCCAAAGTAGCCTGCACAAATCCAAGAAGCAGCCCAGTTTGGGATAAGAAATTGTTTCCTCCAAGAGTAATCCAAAGCGAAGGATAAGTCCATACCAATGGACAAAGGCAGGTGATTTTCAGGAGGTTAAAAAGGTTCACAGGAAGTTCGTCAAATTGGAAATGCATTCTCGAGTTAGCTTTTAGTAACCCAGGCTTTTCACAACCTTCTTTGGTGCTCCATGTCTGTCACTAAGGAACATACGGAATGAATTCCCTAGCACCATATTGAATTAATGTAAATTTTCCTGACTTGGTGCTACTGGTAGTATAATACAGCTTTTCTCATAGCTGTCTGGAAATAGCTGTTACTGTATTGCTAGAATTTCTTTGAGATTGCAGACCATTTCACATAACACTGACAGATGTATTCCTCCTGGGCTGCAGAAAGGTATTTCTTATATTCAGCTTGCCTGAATCTGTCAAATAGGAAGATTCATTAAGTAGTAAAAAAGTGTATGAAGAACAAAGTAACAAGATAACAATGCTGTCCTTGCAAGGGGTTGCAGAGGCGAGTAAGAGACTGATCCAGAGTGCATCTCCGCTTACTGCTACAGATTCCTGCTCTGAGCTTCTTAAAAAGTTTATGTCTGCTAGGGTGGTGGATTTTTACTTAACATGGATCTCTATTGTTTTGATTTTTGCTAAATCCAAAGGTTATCAACATTTGGGTAATGCATCCTTATAGTCACCTTATACTGCCCCTCTGGTCTTCTTTTATCTCCTGTTAGAAAATCCCTAGTCTTAAACTCTGATACCAGCATAGTTTCAGATGCCGTAATTAATTTCCTTTTATCTCCTGTTAAGACTTCCGTCCTCCTTGCCTTTGTAGTTTGTTAACCTCTCTGTGCTGGCCGTTGTCCCTCGCCATGCCAGCCATTCCGCAGGTCAGTCCATAATCACATCCTTTTCTCTTCCCTACATAATTTCATGTCAAACTAGCTGCACCATTGCTGGAATTTTACAGATTTGTTTTTCTAATGCTTTTTTTTCTGTAAGACTAGAATTACCTTGCTGTCCTACCTTGCCTTGATGATACATAATAACTTCCACATATTCCTTCTTAAATCTCTCTTTAAAATGACAGTCTGCTCTTCTACCCAAATAGCACCTCAGGGGAAGTGTTATTTTTGTGAAATACTAGTGACTCACATAATGCTAATAAAACATTGCCGTGAGCTTAAATACTGTTAGACATGTTCTCTCTGCTCCTTCTGTCAACTCACTCATTTACAGTAGCATAATACACTGCTGTGTTCTAACTGAAGCTCCAGACATGTGAGTTACTGATTAGGGAAAGCTTGGTTCAGCATTGACGCAGATCCAGTTGCAGGATCAGTGCTTCGGATTGAGTGCAAGTCTAGTCCTTGATCTGTCCCCAGAAATGGCTGTGCTTATAAGTTGTGTGGAAAATGCACTCAGCTGGCTTTCTGTCCTATGTTTGCAAAAGAATATGTAGTCATAAAAGTGAATCAAGATAAAAATAAAATAAAATACGCACTGCTTCATGATGTGCGTTTCACTAGGTGTTTTCCAGTACAATAAGGTAGTAAAACAAGTTTTTAATGTTTTCACAGTAGAAGTCTATGAAATGGTTGGTTTTTGGTTCTTAACTACTCAAATGGTGCTTTTGTGTAATGTATCAGAATCAAGTGAGAAAGCTGGAGGAGGCTCTGTCTAGGTCCTGCTAAGTGTGCCAGCAAGTCTGGATTATGACAATGAAGTTTCTGGTCCTGTGTGTTGTATTTTGAAAATGCCAAACAGATCGTGATTGCGTTTGCTGTGTGGTACAGCTCACAAAATGTGAATTAAGGCAGGAAGCCAAACAGCAACCTAACTAAAACCTTCATTTTGGTTTCCTGTCAAACTCTCTTTTCTGAAACTAATTCTGTTGACTTTTGCACTTTTTTTTTTTTAATATGAATGAGCTCATAGCTCATTTTGTAGCAAGAAAACGAACCAAATGGTTGACATAGTGCTTAATCATGCTGTATCTGCTTCAGAATACATCTTAATTATTTTTTATTAGTAAGTTTACTAGGACTGACAGCCTCCACAGGGATTAAAAGTGACCCTGGCTTTGCCTGTGTAGATAGAAGCTCTTGACTTATATCAAAGTGTTTTTTAAACAGTTAGAAGAATCCACTTCAACAGGAAAATAAGGAGTGGCCAGTATGCATGCTTCTGCCACAAGGCATGTGATCAGTTAGAAAGAAATGAGCTCATCTGTATGTTCAAAAGCCAAAAGGGGAAGAATTTAGCAGCTGTCGTCTATAAAGTCAACGTGATAATGAATCACCAATGTGAAGAATTTTTTTTCTGCTTGATTTCTTATCTTTTGCTCTTTTAGTTTCTGAGTGACTGTTGCAAGAGGAAAAAAAATACACAAATCCAGATGCATTGAAGCGTTTAATCAATTATTTACCTAAAAAGGTTGTAGCTTAGTTGTTATTCCTAGGAAATGTGCACATTCTTGCTTGCCATTAGAAATAGCACACATTAGTCCACCACGCTGCCCCTTTCTGAATGATTCAGAAAATAGCAAGATTGTGTGTCGTTTTACAGAAGTGCTTTGTCTGAAAAAGCACTGGCAATTATCTGGTGGATTTCATTCTGGAGGAAGTTGCCTTCTCTTTATGTCTCTGTTTGCTGTTACTCACTGTATTAGTCTAAACAATCCAGCTAGATAAATTCATGTATGTATTATGTGTGGGTTGTTTTTGCTGGTAATCTCTGCCATTGTGCTGTGTTTTTTTTTTATGTTCTTGCTTCAGTTTCCCTAAACCAGATGAGTTTTCAAATACTCATTGATTGTTACATTTGCAGTTCTGAATTAAGTGTATGTTTAAAAAAAAGTTTTAGTCTGTATTCTTACTCATGTTTTTAATTTAAAAATCCACTGGCTTTGTGAGAAACAATCACAACAGCTATCCTTGTAAATATTGATCATATTTGACAACCTCTTGTTAAGTGAAATCTTTTTATTTTGCTCTACAGTTGGAGTAAACAGAAACATAAATTCCACTCAGAAGCTTTAATTTGGTTAAACAATGTGGCTTCAGAATGAATTACATCCAATTCTACTAATACTTAAGTAAAAGAGGAAATAATTGTCTTGGAGAGAGCAAAGTCTACTAAAAGGAGATCATTTATAGCCATTTTAAGAGTATTTTAAAATAAAATCAAAGGATAAACTATTTCAGAATGTACATGTCGTAAGAAAGAAAGAAAGCTGTACAGGGTCTACTTACACAGCACTTTCAATTATAAATAGATACTTAACAAAACATGAGAAAATCTTATGAGTAGCTTGACTTGCAGCAGATTTAGAAACTACCCAGCACGTTGCAGGAAACTACCCATCATATTATAGATGATAAAATAATAAGCCATAATTGTGTATCATTTTGATTGTGTTGTTAGTAAAATTTTAATCAAACTGGCGTTGTTATTGAAAAGAATACAGTATTATCATTGACTTCTAAAAGTAGAGATCAGCTTGGGTTGCACTATTAAAATTTAAAACAAACAGTGGTCTTCTGTGCTAAATTTTGGATTGCTAATCCTAATCTAAAATGCACCCCCAATGTTCATGTTAGAGTCCCTACACATTGTATAAAGCAAATGTTTTCAGAAATGTGCATCTTTCTGTTTATGTGCTGTATGCTCATCTAAACAATGTTATTTCCTCCTTAAGGGACTTGCTTTCAAAGTAAACTTTATTCTGATCCTATTTATCGAACAAATTGTGAAGATTGAATGTTCTGGCAATAATATGGCTGCACTGGTTTCATTTTCCAGGTTTGGCGCATATACACAATAAACTTTGTACTCATCATAACTGGGGTGCTGATGTGCTGCATCAGTCCTGGCCCAAAGTAGACCCAGAATACCTGCAACCAGCAGATGTTGTGGAGATGTCTGTGCTGGTAAGAGTATTTCATTTATTTTCAGTGGTGGTCAGTTACTGTGTTACGAGCTCAGAGGGTCACAAAATTCGTGCTCTTGTGGAAGTCAGTTCCCTTCTTATATGGCTCAGTGAAAGGTCAGATAGAATGGAAGCTGCAATTGCAGTTGTACAGTGTAATTAAAATGGTTTCCTAAATGAAAAATGTGTAGTATGTCTGGAAGGGAGACATTCTAAATATAAATCTTTTTGAGTGACTGGATGTTATTAATAATTATTAGTGTCTGTGGAGATTTGACTGATGAACAACTCAGGCAAGGACTGTAAGCCAAAACCATGACAAAAACATGACCAAAATACAGGTCCCTCCAAATGTTTGCATGTCAGTCCAGTTATGATCTTGACCCTGTACAAAAATGTATAATTAGGTGAAATTTCTCGTGCTACCTGTAGTACTGTGGTTGCCTAATGCAACCTATTATAAACTGGTTTTAGCTGCTTCAATTTTTGCCAAACTATGTTTCCTGTCTGCCTCAGGCTGAACTTCTGGCAAATTTCAGCAAAGCGTATTTCCAGGAATGAGGTTGAGGAAAAACAGGTAGTTCTGCTAATGTTAGAATTACATTCCAGGTTCTCTTTGAGCTGTAAAACCTTTGTGGTTTACGGAAAGAGCTGGCAGAGTTGACATATAACTAAATTTAGCTAACCTGTTATTTTCCAAAACGTACATGTGCACATGCACAATGTGGTTCGCCATCTTTTTTCTTGCATCTCTAACTATCTATATTCAGCATGCTCCCAGGCATCATAAAGCTTTATCTTTAGATGGAGCACAGTAGGAGTGAGTGCCACTGTAGGCCATAGAGGGACTGTGGGACCTGGAGCCAGGAGGGTGGGATCCGTGAGTAGCATCTCAGCTCTTCCATCAGCAGACTGCTGGTCAGCTTGAATTCAAGTCCTCCATATTCAGGCATTATGATAATCTGCAAGTATGTAGTTGGATAGTATAGACCTGCAGTGCTCCTGTCTTTTTCACTGCTCACCAGAGAAACCTGTAATATACCATGCAGACATTCTAAATATAAGTGCTTTAACTTAAATGAAATGCATTTTTGTATTTCTGGACATCCTGTACTTTGAAGGAGTTGCCTCCAGAAGAAATGACATTTGGTCATGTAAAACTGCGTGCTCTGCATGTGCATGTGTAAGAGAAACAGAAACAATGCACTTTATCTGTATTTTATCTGTTTTACTCTGTTAGATTCTTTGGGTAAAAGGAGTAGGACAGTTCAGTTATTTTTGTTCAGCTGCGTTTTTTGAGAAGTCAAGAGATTGGTTAGATTTAGGGGAAGTCATGTTGCTATAGATTTCCTTAATCAAAAGTATCTTTGCAAACAATTTCATGTCTTGCCAGATCTCTCAGTCAGCCAGCTTGAACAGAATGGAAAACACTCCCAAGAGCACTAATTTTTCTAATGTTCGATGTATATCCTTAGCAGAGGCCACCTAGTATGTCTTTTGGGGGAAATTTTCAGTTGCTGGCATCTTCTCCCGAACCAAAGAGAAGGACTCACGTGCCAGCTGGGGTTAGCAAGAGACTTCAGGCTAACATTCACTGTGGTTTTCTTGCTTTTTTAATTTCTTTCTTTTGTAAGTGATACATATTTTTTAATACCAATAGAAGGTTATCCACAAAATTTTCATTTAGGTATAATTACTTTGCTCAAGCTTAAAATAAACCTTCAACTTCAAGTACAGCTAGGAAACATCTTATATTTTAAGTGCTCAATTTATGAGGAAGCTATGTCTTTGTAAAGTTGTATAATTATAGAAACTTCTTTGCAATTGCATTTAAAGCAAACATGTCATTAAATATATCTTTAAAATAAAAACTTCAGCAATACAAGGAAAACTCTGACCTGAATGTTTTCAAGACTATACAACTGAACATAAGAAGGCCTAAACATTTTACTGATATTTTTCTGTTGACATTGAAACTTCCTTCTCAAAAACAGAAAACAGAAAAATAACAATTAATTTTGCTTTAAACAACCATTATGAAAATTCTTTTTGTTTCTTTTCCTGATTGACTTTGTCAAAGCTCTAGCCTTGTGTAAAGTCCTCTAATAAGAGAATGAGCAACCACTGTGTGCTCAATCATATATTCATAGAAGAATATGATGTATGTAAACACCTTCCCTCGGCCAGAGAGAGTGAGTTAATGGAAGAACAGAGAGACAAATTCCTCTATTAATTCCTCAAATTCCTCTTTAAGACTGGGAATACTTCTTAAAAATAGTGGCTGTGGGAGTGCCAGGCTTTCTACCTTAGGAGTAAGGTAAAAGGAAGATACAGAGAAGCAGTGAGAAACCATTATAAATGTGAATATTTTAAAGTCTTGTGGACACTGCAGGTTTTTGTATGGCTGTAAAAATAAATTGCCTTCATTAAAACAAGAAACACTCAAAATAAGGAGGAACTGGTTAGCTGCAAAGAGACAGTGTCTCTTCACAAGGCTGCACTGTCAAACTGTGTCTTTGGGCCACAGCCCTATTCTTCTCAAGACATCAAACTGCCTCAGGCTGCCAGCGATTTGCCTGCTGAGACATTATGGTTTTATTTCTCTTGACACAAGATACTTCATTATTTCCTGTCTGTGCTGGAGTTATGCCTTTCCATATTTAACCCAAAGCAGCAAAACGAACCAACTTACTGCATCCTTGGCTGCTACAGTACGGATTGCGTACAAGAATGACATTTAAACTTACTGGATATGCATGTGTACCTGTTGTTCTAAATGTTATTTCAAAGTTGAATATTTTTAATTTGCCTGTTCTTATATTACATCTTAACATGTATTGTTAATGCTGTGAAAAGTCTGACCTGAATGTTGTGTGCATTTCATCTTGTGAACACACTTCTGACTAACACTCCTCACATCGTGTGGGTGGTGCAGAACTGCTAACAACTCCAGTCTTACAACTGCTTTTTTAAAAACATAGGCTAAGTTTGCATCATTTTTGCTGCTTCTGAGTATGAGGAAGGCCTAAAACTGCACAGATACTTATTTTCCTTTTTACTTCTCAAAAGGATTATGAATCAATGGGGCTGTTTTAAAAAAAAAAAAAAAGGCCAACTAAAAATTCCTTTCTGCAGCCTCCAGGTGCTTATTTTTCAGTCTCTTGTGATTTCATTTCATCCTTCATAATTTCTCTAGTTCTCTGATCCCTCTAGATCCAAAACAGTCTAAAATGTCAATTAAAAAAAAAAAAAAGAGAGAGAAATTGACAGCTTCCTTTCGCAGGGGAAGAAAGGACCCAAGCTTCATTTGTGTCTCCTCTTGCATTTTGCCATGAAGTTTTTCAGAGAAACAAGGCTGCTACCACCCAAGTTTCTTGTGCTGGCACTTTTACCTGGAGTTGATAAGGAATATGCTGGTCTAGTGAGATACAGAGAGACCTGGGGTCACAGCAGAAAGCGTATGTCCTGCTGAGAATCTAATGCCTCCACTAAAAAAATATGTGAATAGGGTGCTTGTTACATATAGCATGTGATCAAACCTGCAGACAGTTTTTCTTTTTTTAGGAATGGCATTAATACATTTGACTCTGCATCATGATACCTACATTATAATGAAAACCATTCTGCAAATATGTGCTGAAATCACAACCAATCTGCCATTTGATACGATTTGCAGTCTCTGCTCCCGGTGCAGTGTGTGGGAAGATTAGGACAGATACTGTGGGAAGGTACACAGCCTCAGGTCGCCTAGGCTCCTCAACCTTTCTAGGAAAACACAACTGCTAGGAGTCATTTATTTGCTATGTTGATTTAGTCCGGTTGTGTTTTCCATTGAGAATAGCACCAAACAGGCTAGCTGTGGCAATTTTCCCCCTGCCAACATCTGTCCACTGGGACATATTAATTTGCATTATGGAGGAGAGTGAATGACATTTTAACTAACCGGGCATAGTTTTGAACTACGGGCTGTGTGTCCTAGCAGCAAGCTCACAAGCTTGCTTTATATTCTCGCTGAAGCTGAATCAGGTTTGATTTTCACCATTTTCTTTTTCCTGTGGAATATATTTCTTCTTTGGTGTGCCCTGTCAAAAAGAACTACTTGTATTTATTTTTCACAAAAATTTTAAAAATGAAATGTTCTGTGTTTTTCAAAGGATTTACTTTGCATAAGGTACTAAAGGCAAAGTTTAACACACAGACAGCCTTTTATGCTGCCAAGTTATGGATGCATGTAAGAACAGTTAAAAGCCTACCTACATTATCACTGCAAATTAGTGTCACGTCTAGTCAAAAAAACAGAAATGACTCATCCCAGCTGCATTCGAGACTTCATCTTGTCTGTCCCATCTTCCTCTCTCTGAGAATTGCACAGATTATTTTATTTTAAATAAAATACAAACCAAGTAAGTAAATTAGGTCTCTCTCATTTGTGGTATGTTGCGTACATTTATCCTGGATAAAATCTACGGGCAAACCAAGCTGTGTGCATTTTTATGTCCAAGCTGTATGAAGCAACATATGTTACTTTCAGGTGATTGAAAAATAGTCACAATGGTGTCTAGAGGGCAAAGATCTGCAGTACCTGCTGCAGATTCTTAGGCAAGCAAGTAATTTGATTGAATGGATTAAAAATTTCAAATTATTTAATTTGCTAAAATGTAGGATTAGTGTTATTTTCATTAATCCATAGAAGGTACTTCATATAAATCTGAAAGCTTTTGTAATAATGAATTTTATGTTAATTCCAGAAAGGTACTCAGTAGGACTCTGTAGTCTCTGTACATTATCTAATCTTACTGGATGACAGAAAATTTTTATAAGATCACTTTATAAGTTAAGATGATTCCCTCCGAAGGCCTTACTCAGTTTCACTTACATGATTCTGCCCTGCTGATGCAAAACCAGTAAGGAAACTGCTCTGAAAAACAGCCGAATACAGGAAGACATTACCTTAAGAGGAGTTGTCATCTTTGTGGTTGGTGTTGGCTTAATGAGTCATGCTTTTGGTAAGAATGCAGCATATAATAAGCTAGAGCCCTTTCTTTAAAAATGAGTTATGTTGAATCCTTTAGATATATCTTTTCAGCCACAAATATTTTTATTTTAATATATCTTGCATTTGAATCTAAGGAATTACTTAGCTGTAAAAATTGCCAGCTGCAGTCTAGAAGTATGTACAAACCAAAATTTCCATCTAACTGTTCTGTTCACTGTCTCTTTATTCAGCCTGTGCAACTATCTTGTTTTCAAGCTTAAAAGATCACTGTATTTCATAGTCATGCGATGCTTGCTATTTTCAAAACTAAAACTTCCTATGGCTACTTCTTAAATTTTGCCTGAGTATCCTGAGTCACATTTTTATTCTCTTACGGTATGGTAGAGGGCCAGGAGGTATGGAGAAATTTATCCTCTACTTAGAAAGTTTTGTGTTGGAGAAAAGACAGTTTGATCCACTTTTTTTCCCCACACGTAATGAAATGGATTGGATTCAGGAAATTAAATTGTATAAATCAGTCTAGTAACTTCTGTCTCTCCTTGTTTTCATGTCTCTGTTTTTCAGATCAATAACAAAGCTTGCGGCAAAGTGTTTGTGCCTCAGCAAGCAGCCCGCAATTTTGAAGAAGTCCACGAACTAGTTCTTCAAAGTGATCTTGGAATCAAGCATCTCCAGGGAAGAACCATTAAAAAGGCCTTTCTGTCTCCAAGAACTGCCCTTATCAACTTCTTAGTGCAAGAATGAGAATTTGCTGGGCTGTAAAAGGGAACTGGAATCTTTCGGGATGAAACCAATTCAAAAATACCAATTGTGGTTATTTAAATCTCATATAATGGTGGGACAGAAATGTTAACAAAATTAGGGTGCTGCTAAATCTTCATTTCTACATGGAGAAATGCACAGAATTAAAAGTTTCTTATCAAGTCATGGTAAGATGCTGTTTGTCCATGTTCTCTGGGAGAATGAGAAGGAAGTACAAAAGGACTAAATGATTGTAACAGAATGTAAATGTTGTAAAGCATATGGGTTTTAGGTCAGCCTGAGGAATCTATCCTATTGGAAATTTGGCTTGGGTAAATGCAGAGGCATAAATATGATTCCAGAACTAAACAACTGCCGTGAGTATGTGCTACACCAAATGCTAGGTGCGCTACAGTCAGTCAGCCTTTGTTCCCTCTATCTCATGTTTGGGTACCCTACCATTAACCAGCACTTTCTGTAGTAATATTTTCTTACAACGTGGCGTTAATTAGCACTGCCTAATGGCCGTAGGCATAGCGGGTAGCCAGAGTGGGGTGGCTTGATCCCTTTCACAGACATTTCAGAGGCAAGCCAAGGAAACAGTCAGATGATTTAGCTGAGCCCTGCCTTAGCTAGGATCCTCCTTACTTGCTGGCATATTTTTGTTGGTTCATACATGAGAGAGTCAAATTCCACAAAGTGCTGACAGTTGTTTTTGCACAGACCACGTGAAAGTTACTTCCCATTCATGAGCCATCTCAGAGACTTTCAGAGGGAGTCAAGACAGGGACGAGTCAGCTACCAGTAATGCAGCAGTGAAGGCAGACAGCATGCTTTTTGCTTCTGATCCTAGTTTTTATAGTGCCTAGATCATAAAACTTCAATCAACATTCCTTCTTTCTTTTTTTGTTGTTTCTTTCTTTTTTTTTTGTTTCTTTTTTTTTCTTTCCTTTTTTTTTTTCTGAGGGTTTCTTTAAGTGGAAATAGCAGTCGTGTTTCTAAAAATCAATCAGACTTTCATAAAACACAAAGCTGTTCTCATGCCTCATTCCAGCCGTTTTATTTGTATACTGCATTGCTGTTATATCCACATGGAAAAGCTTATTGTATTTAGCAAGTGCTTGAAAAAGGTTTTCCAAAGAGACAATTGCAGGGTTCATTGTGTAAGAATGCCTTTTCTTTAACAACTATTAAAACTAGCCATTTATGAACCCTTCTGACAGTTAGGAAGTTGACAATAACAACCAGCTAGGCAAATACGGAGATCTGTTAACCCTCCAGCCCAGCAGCCATCCAGATGGTGCATTAGATTAAAAGGAAACCAACAAAAATCTCCCACTTAACAGTAAATAAGTCCAATAGATCCTAAGTAACTGGGATCAAGATAGATCCCTTGCAGTGTCAGTACTAGCTAAGGAATACCAAAAATAATTTTGTTTTTTGTCATTTTTGGTAGCAAAGATCTAGCTACATAATAGAGATTCTGGGCTCAGTGAGCAGATTCGACTCTACACTTCCCTAAATCTGCAACAAAATTCTTCTGATTTCTACTTCCTTCTGGACCACACTGGTTCAGGTTTTCTCTTCAGCAGTCCTTTGACACAAGAATGACTAAGAAATAGAATATTTATAATGAAGATATGGTCTTTGCAGTTTTAAGACTCCCAAAATCTTAGCCACAAAGGAATGCATTCAGACATTTAAACACAGGCCTTTAGTTGGAGTTAAAATAATTTGAATTCCAGTGTCTGCCTGACATACATGTTGTTATAAATTCATAAAACTCCTGTTCAGAAGCCCCTAAAAGACTGTGAAAGAGATCCTTTAAAGTAAAATCTGTAGCACAGCACAGTCCTGCTTTTTTCCGTATAAAAGTTTAACACACCCTATGGAACCATTCAAACAGAGTTTTTCTTTGGGGGAAAGGTGACGTGTGGTGTAAATAAAAACTTTTAATATTTACAAGGGTGAAGAAAGATGTTGTAAGCCCAACAGCCCTATGCTGCCTTTAAACAAAAGCTGCAGTCACTACAGGGCTGAGTAGCAGACCACAGTGTTTACTGCTGTTAGCACTAGCGTGTATTTGCTCTTGCAGGAGGAAGAAGTGAATTGTAGATGTCACTGATTCAGGCAAAAAGAAAAATAAGGAATGGACGTCTAGAGACTAAAAAAGGAAAGGTAACGAACAGCGATTGCGCAAGAAGTGTATGGTCAGAAGTCACACTAACGTGTTTATAGTACGTTGAAATTCAGTGTGGTCTAGAGGATACAAAAAGGTTTGGAAAAAGGGAATGTGAGAGATGATGTGGAAAGTCTGACAGAGCTTAATCCCCCAGTAAGTGTATGTTTGAAAGATGGCAGAGGTGCCAGCTGTGGAGTTTTGCAGTTGTCCTGACAGCTGTTGAAATTTTTTGTTATGTTGACCTGATCTGAAGCATGATTGCCATTTGTCTTGCGGTAATTGTGACTTACAGGTTTGTTCTGTGCCTAGATCGGACTGACACTGACATACAGGCTGTAGGCTGTTACCAAGCCTTTTTAAAATAACTTTGCACAGATGTCTGTCATTTATTTAACAGTTGTTACTTGTGTTATGGTACAGATGTATCTGTATGCTGAAAGTGGTATAAAATATTGTCAGAGATTGTGTGCCCCTGTAGAGTTCAGTGTTAAATAGCATGGGAGTTTTAACTCTGGGAGGGGATATTTGAGAAGCGAGAAGGAAAGGTGCTGGTGGTCAATCAATCAAATTGTATGCTGCTAGTCCCACACATTAAAATGGATAGGGTGCCACTGTCCTTATTCCATGAAGTGATGAGCCAAAGAAAATGCGAGAGACTTGCTGAAGCCAGTGGGATAGACGCAGGGCAAACTACTCCAAGAAAGCCAAGAAACAGATTCACAACACAGAAGGTATGTTTTCTGCATCGTGTCACTCACTGTGATAGAAGACTGGTCATATAGACCCAGTCGATATCAAATTTCTGTTTTTTTAAGTAATGTAAAATTAAATAGAAAATAAATAGTAATGTAAAATTAAATAGAACTATTGGCACACTTCTACCCCCAAATCATTCATATAACCGAATTTCCAAAATTTTGGAAAAGTTGCCTTCAAACATCGATCTTAGAAAAATTGGCAGATACCAGAAGAGCCACCAACTATTTTTTCCAGCACTGTTGACTTCATGAGAAGGATCCCATGGGATCCTGGGTGATGGGGGCAGCGCAGTGTGTTGGAAGATACATAGAAAGATTCGTTATTAGGCAGGAGTGTTTCACAGTCGTCTCCAGTGACTGAGATGACAATTGTGTGCCAATGCTGCTTTGCAGCAAGGCTGTAGGGCATTTTATTAAGGAATAACTTTTATTAAGGAATGTTAAGGAACAATGTAGCAGCTTAGGTTACTAGCTAAAACAGCGCTTTAGCCGGGGTGTCCTACCTGTGTGCCAAACAAAAAGCTCTGCAGGGGCATTGCTGAACAAGCATTTATTTTTCCCTGCACTTCAACAGAATCCAAAAATGGAGATTTGGTGGAAAAAAAATGAAATCCATGATCTCTCTCTGCAATTTACCAGATTAAAGTAAAGCCTCAGAACTAGCGTCTGGTTAATGATGGCTTTTTCTAATCTGACTTTGTAAAAGCCTGCTTGTTTCTTCTGGAGGGAGGAATTCCACAGATAATGCAGGTCATACAGTCTCTCTTCTTTGTCTCCCTTCTTTTAGTGTAAAGCCTCACAGAAAGCTATTCCTCTGCTCTAAACTTTTTACAATTGACATGAACTAGAAAGAATGTTAATTAGCACTCTGCTGGTTGTTTGTTCCTTGGGAAATTTGCAGTATATAGGGCTCTTCTAAAAGCTTTGCTATAAATGAGGACAGAGGGAGAAATCACAGGGTGGTTTTTTTTTCTGTTTTGCAATACTTAGTACAGTTTACAGAGAGGGGATTGGCTTTATTTATGTATATTTACCAACTTGGAACAGTTCATACAGTTTTTGCTGTATACTTTTTCTGCTCCGTTTTTTTCTTTAGTCCCTTCCTATTATAATCTGAGCTAATTTTGTATCAAAGGACTGTACTGTAAGAGAAATGTTGGATGTGAAGGCAGGAATGTCACCAGAACCCAAACGGTGAATTCTCACTGATTTGTATCAGACCAGGTAACGTCAGCTTTTGACTCTAAAAAATATTGCTGGAACTACAGCCATATTACTTTTTTTTTCTTTCTTTTTTTAATGGAAGCAGGGAATAGGTCTCAAAGAAGCAGCATGACAGCCAGTCTCAGCAGACAAGGGGCAGATTTTAGCATGTTCCAGTCATAGCAGGACATGAGCTGAACCGGCGTGTTATCTCTGTGCAGGATGGAACAGGATCAGAGCTCTCAGCTGCAATGCAGATAATAAAAGAGATCTTGCCTGACATGCAGAGGAAAGGTGGGATATTTTTTTCCCTTTCCTGAATGAACTGACAGACTTTCTGGTACCACAAAGCGTTCTACGATTCACCTAGCCCATCCATCCCAGGAGGCCCAGAGTGGCACACAACCTTTGTCTTGCGGCACTTTCCTCACTCAAGTAAGCGCTGGGCAGGGCAAATTTTTTCTGGGCAAGTGCTGATGTGGTTTTAGCCCTGGCAAGCTGCAAACCAGTATCATCTTCCATCTAAGATCAGCTCCGGTTCTCTGCATAGTCAGAGAGTTTGAACAGTTGAAAGCAAATGTTTTCCTGGGTTTGTAAGTTGTTGGTGTCTCTGAATCAGAGTATTTTTGCCTGTGTGCAGCAAGGTTACAGAGAGGAGTCCTGATGGCTTTTCTTCTATTTGCAAGCCTCTATGTTGGCAATGAGAGCCTGGAAACCCAAAGTCAAGTGAATACGTGTGTTTGTTGTTGCGTGAACGTTGCCCAAGCCTGAGAGAGATTTCCATCACAGTAATCTCATCAAAAACATCCTGTGATACTGAGCATGGGGGACATTAGCTTGTATGCTCATCTGCCTGCGCCATGCCAATTTGCACTCCATTTTAGGCTGCTTAATTGCTCCCGCAGCAAAGGAACATGTAAACGGAAAAAGCTGAAGTATAATCTGTTGAATATCCACATTCTTTCTGCTTGTGCTTGTGACGCAGCCTGGGACATTTGGGGTCTAAGAAGTTCTTTTAAGAGCCTGATCTTCTTCAGCATAATTCTCAGCAGAATTTATACATTTACAGGAAAAGAAGTGTCTGCCTTTGTGCTTGCCCTCTTGGCTACAAGTGCAGAAGTCTTAATGTTGCACACATGTGATGCTAATCAGATGGCAAGCTCAGGCCCTTGCGTCCTGTGCCCCACTGGAGCTTAACAGTGGCTCTGTAACTGCGCTCTCTGGGCTGGGTGCAAGGGAAGAGCCCACGGTCAGACCTAAGGCTCTGCACTTCCTTATCTATGAGTAGTTGTTTGCATGTGCCAAAAGTGAGCGTAAAAGGTCCAAGGTTCTCCTAGTACACCCACCTTCCGCTGCCAGGAGAAACGCACAAGCTGCTGAGCAATGGGAGTTGCTCTCCAGCAACTACGCGTGGTGCCAGCAATGTGTGAAGCTGAATGCATACAGTCATAGCAGCTGTAGATGATCCAAGGCGCACCGGTCAGGAATAATAAACACAGGACAAATAACCAGGGAAGAAAAGAGAGCAGTTTAATAAAGCAGCATGACACATTGCCGGCATTGGCAGCCTGGATTTGTTTCTGATGAAGGTTAAGAGAATTGGTGTAACAGGAAACTCTTTTCTGCTACAAAGGAAAATCAATTGTTTTTAAATACTCAGCAGTATAGTTAGCAAATCTTACTAATTGCTGCAAAATAGATATACAAGCATGCATTGCAAGGCTGGCTATGCCAAGAAAGTATTGTGAAAAAATTACAGAAGCTTTTAGAAATGAATATTTTTCTTAACTACGTCTCCATCCCTGGAGATCCACGTGGCTGGATGAAATAGCAAGGGTGCAATAAAAATATGTTCTTCACAATTTTCCCATGTGAAAGAGCATTCAAAAACATCTGTTAGTCAGAGAGATCCTTCTAGGACACGCACGGAAGAGCGGGTGGATGCACTGACTGCGTCTGCCGCGTCCACTCAAAGCCCAGCAAGCCGCGTTTGGCCGATGGTTACTGGCAGGACGTCGTCCCACGTGCAGAGAGCTCTTCCAGCCCAGGATGACTGAAGGCCACGCGTGTTGCTTAAGCAGGTCACCGTGCTGCTTGCGTTAGTGTGCTGATAAAGAGGCAGGGAAATGGAGCTGGCAAATTCTCCAGATGAATTTTTGTCCCGATTGAAGGCTCTTTTTAGTAGAAAACAGAAAAAAAAAAAAAAATGTTCCATATTCTTTCAAGCAGGGGTAGGGAAGAGGAAAACCACCAAAGTGTTACTTCGGTGCAACTCTGAAGCCACCGAAAGCAAGCATTTGGCCTGGCAAAGCGGTACCAGGATCACACCCACCGATGCTGATGGCACCTGGAGAAAGGGAAGAGAAATGCGGGCGGTGCACTCTGCCCCATAGTGGCCATGGCAGCCCGCCGACCGGCTTCGGTTTTCCTCCGGGCTATCAAACCGCTGCCGCCCGTGGCTCTCCTCCTCTGGCAGCTGCTGCTGCTCTGCCTTCCTCCTGTTGCCCAGGGCTTCACGCGGGCACAGCAGCGTCCAGCTCCAGCAGGCCGCTGTTAGGGCCGGGCACCTCCTCAGCAGCCCAAAACTTCACCCGCCCTGGGGTTTAGCCCCATGTGCACAGAGGAGAGGGGCTGCTGCATGCGCTCGCCCCACAGCAGCAGCTCGGCATGAGGGGCCCTGCACTGGGAGCCCCCGGGGTGGCATCACCCTTCCTGGCCTGTGCTCCTCGGGGGTTAAATGTGGAGGCAGCCAGGGCAGGCCTCCCGGAGGAATGCAGAGGCCCCTGGAGCAGCGGTGGGGAGGAAGGAACATCTCCAAGCTGCTGCATTCCCCACAGGGTTTTCCAAAGGTAGAGGCTGAGGTTTGGCCCCTCCACCCTGACAAAGTCCCCTTCAGCAGCCCTGCGGCCTGGCCTTCCTGCCCGCTGTCCTCCCCGGCTCACCTCCCCGCTGCCGCTGCCTCTTTCCATCCCTCCCTCCGCCGCTGCCCTTGCACCGTAAACAAAGACTCTGCTGCCTGTCCTCTGGAGGAGCCCGAAGCTTCCCGCAGGAAAAAAAAAAAAAAAAAAAGAGAGAGAGAGAGGAGAAAAAAATCACGTTTTCTCTCTCTTTCCAGAAAAGGTCATGCTGCTGTGTTAGGGACGGACAGTGCTTCCTCTAACGCGGCCGAGGCCTGATTCTTACTTGCCCAACAGCCCTTGGCCATGTCCTCCTGGTACAAAGCACCTGGCAGATGCAGACGAATTGCTCATTTTTCAAAAACCTCTTTGTTGCTTTCCCGCTGAAACACTCCGTGGGCTGCACCTTCTCCCATCGCTGCTGCTGACACGGGGCCGCCCATGCCCCAGATGGGTGCCCCGTGGCCAGCAAAGGGCGCTGGGTGCTGCAGGACACCTCATGCAATGCCTGTGAGGACGCAGGGGAAATCCCTCTGGTGGTTTTCAGGTGGCACAGCCGGACACACCGCCCTCAGAGCCCAGGTGAGCATGGACCCAGCGCTCATAAACCAACACCCTCACCCTTCGTGAGAGATAAAACCCTGCTGAACTACTCCTACGAGGACAGGGGAAGCACCTTGTCTGCTGCACAGAAGTCCCCCACTGGGATTCGGTGCCTCTGTCACCCCGAGCCATTCTCCCGCAGGGCGTCCCCCCGAAAGAGCTGCCTGCCTTCATCCTGCGGGCAGCTGCCTTTTCCATGCGGGGGGCGGCTGTGTTGCGAGTCATCAGCGTTATTTTGCATGGGTAAATACAGCATGAACAGAGTAAATACACTGCAATACGCAAGCCTTGCCCACAGGAACTAACGTGGATTAAATGAGCGATGGTTTTTCTTCCAGGGACAGTGTTTATAATAAGGTAATTCAAGTAAGAATGTACATTTTGGTCTTGTACTATGACAGCAGTTGCGGACCCCTTAATTCCTTAATAGGCATGGGCTGCCAAGCTCGCAGGAACTGTAAAAATTTGGGCCGGCATCTAATTGCAGTATAAGGGTGTGCAAGGCACTGTAGTGTTCCATCTCCGTTCTGGTAGAAAGTTCAAGTTAATCATCGCTTCGCTTGGGAATATCCCTGGCCCAAACCTCCCAGAGAATAAATATGAGCAGAAAACTTCAAAGGTATTCACCGAAATCACCGCGCGTTAGACACCGAAATGCCTTTGAATCGCTTGGCTGTGATTCCTGTCTGCAGGAGCTGGTAATCAAAGCGTGTGCTCATGCGTGCGGAGCCTGGAGCGAGGCCAAGTGCAGCTTCACGGTTCAGTATCTGAAGGTCTTCAGCAGCGTTTTCCATGTCGTCTGTGCATGCATTGTTCTGCACACAGCTGATTTTATCCTTTGGCATAGGAAGGAAATGTACTTCGCATAGCTGGTGAAGGTCAGCAGTGTCAGAGCGTCAGTTCAGCCAGAAGGCTGCTTCCCCCAGAGGTGGAGAGCTCCTGCAGGTCCCACTGTAAAACAACTCACAGATGTTAGCTCGCAGATAAAAGGTGACGGCAGAAAATGCATGCACGACCCTTACAAAAGAAAGTCGGAAAAAGCCGTGATCTGAGCGAAGTCACAGATTCTTCCTTGTTTTGTTTTTTGAAAGCTGAAAATAGATACTTCTATTCCAAAATAGATACCTCCATTCTGAAATGCTTCTGTTCCACCAAAGGGTTTGTTTCCTAGAGGTCTGAGGAGCCTCATCTCAGTCTGTGGAAAGAAAACAGTAGGCATTAGCTGGGTCTCCACTATGCCAGATAGGAGCTTGCCTTTACTTGATGAACTTTGCATCCTTTGGTGAGGAGGAGGGAAGAAGGTGTGGGGATGATGTGTGATTTCCTTCTCGATTGCTCTTTGCCTATGAACGTCACAGATTCCTCCCAGGGTAAAGCAGTGGGATTTATGTGCTCACCCTTATCTGCCTGTTGTTGCATTTTCGTTTTGCAATTCTCTCAGGCCACAAAAATACAGATTCAATTAATCTGTTGTTCGGTACCAGCTTTGTTGCTTATTGTTTCAGCATGTGACTCTCCCCATTTAAACCGAAAGCAGAAATACCTGAAACTGAGCATCTCGGCTAGCTGCGTTTCCAGAAGTGCTCTGAAGCCAGTGGGAGGTGTTGAATGCCTGAACTCTTGGCTGTGATTCTGCTCATTGGCTCTGGAAGTTGGGAATTTGCAGCTTTGCACCTGGAAATTCCTGAACCTCGTGGAAGAATGTTTCTAGTGTCCCATCCAAGTGCTGCCTCTGTCCTCTTTTCCTGACCGCGAATACAACCAGAAGAAATCTCCGTTCTGAGCAAAGCAGCGCAAAGGAAAACTGAGGAAGCCCTTTTGGGAGAAGCAGCTTAGACCTGTGAGGTTATCCTCTCTGGGCCCCAGTCACTGGATTGTTTAAGCCTCCTTACCCAGCCAAGGCCAGGGGACTCGAGGGGGATTTCCCACCATGCAGGAACCCGGGCTTACATGTCCTGGCCTTTCAGGTCACTTCCTCAGAGCACAAGCACTGCCCCGATAGACATCATCTGGGTATCGCTGGAGCGTTTTCGTGAGCCGGCGCCGAATAAGGGAAACCAAACCCCACACCACCCTTTGTTCTTAGTTTCTGTACCGCGAAGGGCGAGGGAAGTTCCCAGTCCCGGGCCAGCTGCAGCGGTCTCAGAGCAGCGCTCGCTCGAAACCCGGTGCGGCCAGCAGTTTCCTTTCCGCGGCAATCCCCGGTGCCAAAGCCGGCCTCGCACGCGCCTCTCTGAGGATGCTGCTGAGATTTTGAAACGCGGCTCAGGCTTTAGCTGCCCCCTCTGGGATTAACCTCAAGGCTCCATGGTTTTGATGGAGTCCCTCAAAAGAGTTGGTTACTTTCATTGTCAGTCACTGGTCGCTCAAGCCGAAACCCACTTGGCGCAAAACATCTGCTAGGGCCATTCCCTGCCCACCTAACCCTCTGCATCCCTGCAAACCCCGCTCTCAAGAGCTGCTGTTACCTGTTCTTGGTGGCAACTATTAGCAGTCCATGGTTAGGCTGCTGTTTTTTTCTGGGAAGGGAACATAAAGCTGGCCAGCCTCTGTTGGTTTATCAAGTCCAGCCTCCTGGTGTATTTTTCACCAGAAAAGGAGAGAGACAGCTCTCTTTCACCTTTTTCGCTTTTATGTGATACCCTCCTATGCACATCTGGGAGGTGGGATGGGGAGGGGGAGACCCCGTGGTTTGCATGAAGGTGTCCGGATACAAACAAAACCCTCCTGACCTGCCGGGGCTCGTGCAGAGCAAGGCTTAAAAAGGCCAGATATATGGGACTGCTTGACAGACGGGGTTGTTTTCCCTTTGCACTCCAGAGCTATCCATCACTTAAGAACTTGGCAGGCTACAAAGGTCTCCTCCTGAGTGATTTTTTGCTTCTTAGGGCTTGGGGCAGCACGTGCTCTGCTCCCCAGCCCCCAGCCCCAGGCTTCGCTCTGCGCTGGGGCTGCGGCCCGCCTCGCCCCTGCGCCTGCATTCCTCAGAAATCATAAAAACACCAATCTAACGCCATGCAGGCTCACTCCTGCGAGTCCGAAGTTCATCGGCTTACCAGCTCGGGCTCGAGCACCAGGCTGGTGCTGCAGAGCTCAAGCATCTCGGTCTCGCTCGGAGGCCTCCGTGCTGGGAGGCACGCGCCTCTGCCAGGGGCTGGCGGGTTGTTGAGCGCGTCCGGCTGCACCTCGCTGCAGCGGGTGTGCCGTGTCAGATCTGGCAAGGCGTCCCGGCTGCTAAGCAGAGTTTTTGCAAAGGGAACTGTTAAAAAAGGGAGGGGGCGTTTTGGTTTCTGACATGTTTAGGTCACAGCCTGATTCACGATTATTAAAGGCAGCGAATTTGCGCATTCCTTAACATCTGAGTCCTGGGGGAGCATTAAAAGTCTGAGCACACGTGTCCAGGCCTGCAGGGTCAGCGGTTTTACTGAGAGGCACTACGGCCCCGACAAACCCCACCACAGCCTTCGGAGCCCCGGACCAGGCACCCGGGTGGGCTTGGTTGGTTTTTCACGAGGCTTTCTGCCACGGGCGGGTCAGGGTGGGTCTGTGCTTCAACGGGAAAGCCGGGGCGGCTTAGCCGGGGCGCGCGTTCCTGCAGCTCCGGCTCCAGGAATGCAAACCATTTCCCCGGCAGCTCGGAGCTCTGCTTCATCACCGCGGCTGGTGCTCTGCCGGAGGCTCCGCGGGCCGGATAACAGCGTGCCCCGCAGCCGGGCAGCGCCGTCCGGAGGGAAACCATCCCTCCGTCCCGCAGCCCTCGCTCCCCCTCTCCCCACCCCCGGCTCCACGGCTCCGCCTCGCCCCGAGCACCGGCGGGGCCG
>VXAA01003989.1:1592576-1621644 GCA_013399115.1 Anseranas semipalmata
GGAAGCAGAGCCCCGTGGAGACCCCCAGGAGAACGGCGGTGAGGGCCGGTGGGGCGGCCGGGGCCGGGAGCCGAAGCTGGCCGGACAGAGATCCTCCTCCTTCTCGCACGTGCGCAGCCCCCTGGCCCCCTTGGCCGGGCACGAGGACGGCGTGCCAGTGGCCCTGCCGCAGCACCGCTCCTCCTCCTTCTCGGCCCCTGCAGCACCGCCCGCCACGGGGTTTTCGGCCCTCGCTGAGCCCTGCGGCCCAAGGGCCGGTGTGGATGGGCCGGCTACAGATGGCGGCCAGCTGTGGTACCAGGGTGGCCCACGGTCCTTTGCACCCAGCGCCGCTCCCGGCATGGACTACCAGCAAGCTGGCGCCCACCCCGGCCCCGCCGGCCACTTTGTGGCCCACGGCCACAACCACCGGCCCAACGGGGGCCCCGAGCTGGGCTCCTCGCACCCAGCGGCAGCGCACGGGCCGTTGACTTCTGATGCACCGAAGCCGCCTTTCAAGGAGGCCGTGAGCGGTCTCCATCCCGACGGCGGGCACCAGGAGGGCTCCGGCGCAGCCAAAGTCAAGTTGCCGTGCCAGACCCTCCTTCCGCAGCAGGATCAGGGGCCATCTGCGGCTGAGCTGAAGCTGGAAGCACTCACCCAGCGCCTGGAGCAGGAGATGGATGCTCGGCCCAAGGCCGACTACTTCGGTAAGTGCAGCTGCGGAAGGACGTAGTCCGTGAGTCGGTGTCAGAGCGGTTCATTGCTGAGCATCGTTGCAGGGTTCACGCCTTCAGGGTTGTGTTTCGCCGCTGCTTCTGTTGGGTTATGCTTTTTCAGGTGCTCCCATTCTTTTTGTATTTAATTGCTATTTATCACAGGTACTGGAAACTTTTTCCTATGGTGCTTTCTTCTCAATCCTTAACGTTTTAAGCACAGGTAGGGTAGCAGCATTGGGGAGGACAGTGCTGAGCAAGCTGGAGCAGCACCTTTTGAAGCATCCGTCGCTGCTGCCTGGGAGGTGCTTTTCTTCACAACGTTCACGATGCTCCGTGTGTTCGAAGGACGCTACCTGAGCACGTTTGGACAGAAAGGCTGAGGAGCAGGACAGCGTCATGCTTGTGTGCCCTGCAGGACTGGAGGAGGCAGCTGAGCCAGAGGTTCATGTCCGTGCTTTGCAATGGGAGGAGACCGCTTGCACGCAGGGATATCTGAACGAGAATGTAAACATACTACCAAACTGGTTTAGTGCCACAGGATGGCAAAAAGTCACGGGCGAAGCGAGCGTTTCCTTTCTCCCTGCCGCTCTGTGATTTAGCAGCAGAGGAGAGGGTTCAGCCCTTCGGCTCTTTGGGAAAAGGAGACCCGGTGCTGCTTGTGCTGGAATGGCTGAGAGCGCTGCTGCTAACGTAACGAGCGGCAGGAGCAGGTCTAGCATGCGTTTTCCTCACCATTTTAGATCCACGGTCACAAAAGCAGAAGCAGGAACAGATTAAACTCTTCAGCCTGATGCAGACAAACCGTTTGCAACTCGTCCTGCACGGACACCGTTGCAGGCAGTCCTTGTGCTGCCTGCCCAGTGCCACCCGGGCATTTCAGCGGCGGTCTGCGCGTACAGGAGCTGCGTTACGCGTGGACTTCGCGCCAGGCTGCATGGACATAGCTGGAGGGACCGCTAAGCGTTTAGTTGCAAGTTGCATAATAAAATGTGTTTCTTGGCGTCGAGTGGTGGTGCTCGCCTGCAGAGGGCTTTGCTGTGATTGTTTATCTTAATATTTGAGATCGAATTTAGCCTCGTGGTGGGGCAGACGCGTTTCTGTTCCCTGGCAGAAAAGCGATCTGCCAAGTTGCTTTGCTTGGATTATCGCAGCCTGGAGATGCGCTTGGGCGCTCTGCGTCCCGTGCAGGGAGCGTGCCGCTTGGCTGGGCCCAGGGGTCCTCGCCTCGGGGTGCTGGGCGCTGCTGAAAAGGAGCTGAGCAGGAGCACGAGCTTGGAGAGAAGCCTTGTGGGAGGCGGTGTGCAAACGTGAATATTTTGCTGGTTGCCAGTAAACCAGCGAGATCGTACCTACTACAAAATGTGCATGGCAATGAGGTGAGAAAGCAGGCGGATGTAATTGGAGGCCGGATTGATTTTTACATTTTTGTCGCCAGATAGGTGGTAGCGCCAAGGGGAGGCTTTTATCTCGCAGGAAGTTTGTAATGAGGGAGTAGTAATTCTGGCAACACAGCAGGTCGTGCTGGTGAGCCCGCTGAAGCAGCCCTGGGGAGGCAGAAGAAACGGAGGCTGCCTCACTCCCAGTAAGGTCCTTGGACACGTTCCTGCAGGAGGCTTTGCACCGGCGTGTGGTGGGTGAGAGAGGGGAGAGGAAGGAGCGGAGGGTGAGAAATGAGGATTGAGCGTGACAGAGGAAGACGTAAGGCTGTGTGGAGTCTCAGCTCTGGAGGAAGGCTTGCCAGCCCTGCCCTGCGGATGGCCAGGGATGAGGTGCGAGGGTATTTTAACTCTGTGCCCCCTCCTCCTTTCTTTCTCGCTTTTATTTTAATTTTTCCACAGTTGTCCTGTTTCCTTTGGAATAATAAAGGACGTAGTTGGTCTTTTGAATCTGCACACCCTCAAGTTAGCAAACTGTAGGATGGAAAATAAGCATTTTTATGTAACAGAGAGAAAAAGGATCAACAGTTTTGTTGTTGCAGACTTTCCCCCGTGACAGTGAAGTCTAATGCAGCAGCTTTGCCATCAGAGCCAGGAAATGAAACCAGGACTGAAGCACAAACGTCCAAACTGTTTCATCTAAAATGCTTTCAGCTCTGCTAATTTTGGGTGCTGCTTTTGTTAACAAGATTTTTTAAGATAGGACTGTGTGTAGCATACCGTCTCTCAGTCTGTCTCTGTTCGGACCAGATATTTATCATGAACAACTAATTCTGACCGCGGTAAAGGAGCTGCTTTTTTTCTTCACAATGTGAAAAGGAATATTTGTAAAGTTTATCCTAGAAAAGGGTAAAGCAGGGGCTAGGCATAATGCAGGTAGGATGCTCTGCTGAAGGCTAACAGACAGCCTGGTCGTCTGTCAGCACCAGCTTACTGTACAAAATGCATTTGTATGCTCAGGATGTGGATAAGAAGTGAAGGGAAAGAAGCAAGCAAAGCTAAGATTTTTTCTTTTTATAGTGGTGTATGTGCGAGCCCTGTGTGTTTCCAAATGAATTTGGGTTCCCCACGAGCGCTGACTTGATTTACGTGGGCTTTCGAGGAGGCTGTGGGGAGCCTCAGGTGTTGCCCAGGTTTTGCGCCTGGGGAGGGAAGCCCAGAAATCGCTCCCTGAAGAGGCGGAAGGGCCCCGGTTTCTGGGAGGCGCCGCTGGAAGCCAGCCTGGGTTGCTGCAAGGTTTTGGTGCAGTTTCCCGGGAACATCCGGGAAGGAGGAGGTGCCCGAATCCCGCCGATTTCCACGGTCGCCTGAATTCCTTCCACTCCTTCGGATGTGCCAGCCTCGCTTTCCACCTGGGAGCATCAGTTACACTGCCGGCACTCCGGCAAAGCTCATCCCGCGGCCAGGAGCCGAGCGGGTCAGCGTTTGTCTGGGATGTGGCTCTTCAAAGCGATGTGTGCTTCCCCTCCCGTCCTCTTGGAAGCTCGGCTGGGTTCGTTAAGGAAAAGTCTGTACCAGAAGGAAGGAAAAAGGAAGGAGTTCAGGCAGAGGATCAATAGGTCTTTCAGCCAGGACACTGTTGCAGTGGGGGCTGGAAGTAATAAGGAGCCTCATTCATTTGGCGCTGGAGTCAACATCATCTCTTACATCACTACAAGGTGCTTAAAATGTCGCTGACAGGAATTTGATTTTATACTTCACTGGCACTGCGTATGTGACTGCCTGCAGTGCAGCAACGCCAGGGTTTGACAACACTGCATGCAAAGACAGCGCAGGAAAATTGCATTTATCATCAACTTTGTGGTTCCTTGGGCAGGAAGTACCTGTTCTGGTGGTAGAACAGAAGAACCGAGAGCATCGTGTTGGATGTGACACAATGAACTCTTTTTCAGTGGATGGTCTTTGAAAAATGTGTGCATGCGTCGAGGAGTTGGTTCTTACAGGATAAATCGGTGGGTCTTCGAGGGGGGGGAAAGAAACACTGAAGCTGTAACTTCATGAGCGTCCTCCCCTCTGGAGCATAAACTGGGAGCAAGGTAAGAGAAAAGCTGGTTTGGAGCCCGAAGGCAGCAGGGCGCGTTTCTGGATTAGCTGCGTGCATGCCTGGGCACACAGGAAAGATGATACGGAGGTGTTTACATGCAGGCTCTGGGGCTTCTTCCAAATGCCAGCGGGTGTCCTTCAGCATAAATCCAGCCTCCCGTGAGGAGGGGTCGAAAGCTTGCCAAATCATGGGGGATTTAATTGCAAAAACAAACAAGCGGTTGCATCTGATGGAGAAGAATCAAACAGGTACATGAAAGGAGTAGGACAGATTTGCTCTTCTGAGGGCTGTTTCTGGATGAGCTGAGTCTCGTGCCGCAGCGTCCCTCTGACCCGGGACGGATGCACCAGGAAGCCTCGCCCGTCGCAGCACACCGCGCTTGGCCCTCCAGGTTTCGGTGGTGTTTCTGGGAAACCTGGCCAGGGACACACGTAGGAAAGCTTGGCTGTGCTGGACGCTGCTAAGAAGCAGGGGATGAACCAAACCCCAATGGATCCTTGGTTTGGAGGCAGACGATGTCCGGCGCAAGGAAATAAATCTAGCAGCCCGCCCCGGGAAGCGCTGTCGTTCACCGTTCTGTGCAGGGAGCTTGTAGCGGGCGGGATGCAGTCAGTGCCTCCCCGTGAACGCCAACCAGCGGCGCTGCGGGCGTGGGGACGCCTCCTCGGTCCCCGCTGCATCCCAGGGGCCCTCCGCCGCCTGCGGCCACATCACACAGCGGGGAACAGAGCTTTCTTTGTTGCCCGGCTGCCCAACCGGCAGAAATCGGTCTGGAATCAGCAGTTCGCATCCCTTGCCCTTTCCAAATCTGGCTGCCGTGCTGCCGGTGCGCTCGAGTGTGAATTCGCCGGCGCCGCGCTTGTGCGGAGCTCGGCAGCCGCCCGGCGTGGGCAGCGGGCTGGTTCCTCTTCCCCGCCTGGCCCGAGCTGGAAGAACCGGGTCCTTGCAGCAGCAAAAGGACGCGGAAAGGAGAAAGCACTAAAAACCGCCTCTCTTTCCTCAAAGAATGTTGCTAGAAATACTGCAGAATGTTGTATTTGCAAGATGCAAAGGCTTACTTCCGTAATTCCGATTGCTACCGACATTTAATTGGCTTTTAAGTAATATTTAGCAGATACAAGTAAAAGCATAACAAGCTATACGCAGCCTTGCCATAATGCCATTTTTCAATTGTCAGCCTTGCCGTAGGACGTCTATAAATATTTATAGTGTGGTTGGTTATTACACAGCAGAGTAATTTAGTGTGTTATATTTTTTACAGACAGCACCACCAATTTATTTTAAAAGCCCTTCCATGCTTTGCCTTTATTTCCCCTGTTTTAGGGGGCCTAAGGACTGGAAGAAGTGGACGGGAGGGTCAAGCAGAAGGGGAAGGAGAGCGCGAGGGGCAGCGGGGCGGCCGAGGGGCACGCGGCGGAGCAGGGATGGATGCGGATGCGGGAGCCCCGGCGGCTGGGGGGGGACACAATAGTGCCCACGCTCTGAAGCTTCAGCAGGACAGACAGGAGGGAGCTTGTTGCTGCTCCTGCGTATTCAGTGCCACCGGCCCGCTGCCCGCTGCTCTGCGGAGGAGGAAATGAGAGCACGCGGGCCGCTTTCTGGAGCAGCCGCTCGTTGGCACGGAGGAGGGAAAAATGCAGGCACTTCCAGCACAGTGAGGACGTCGTTTCTCTGGAAAGCCTGGTGGATGTCACGGAAAGAAGGTTTTAAGCTGCAAAATCTGCAGTTTTTCTGCTCTCCGCTCTGCGTTGTTGTAGTCAGGAGGGAATTCTGCGAGCTTGCCCTTCGCGTTTGTGTTGGGCGATTGCACAACGCGTCGGGCTGGAGCAGACTGTACGCGTTTGTGAGAGAACACAGGCATGTGAAAAGCCAAATTTTTCTTATCTTGTTTTGTTTTTTCTGGTAATGCCTGCGTGATTTATCTCATCTTTCATTCCTGATGCCATTTGCTTTCTTAAAATGTTTGTTTCGATAAATAACTGAGATAAATCTGCTTAGTTTGAAAAGAACCAGCAAGTTTTACAAACATCGTGCCAAGGCGTGTGTTGGGGCAGGCCTGCAGCCAAGCCAGTCTTTCAGTTCAGGTCCAATTTGGACAGAACAGAGCAACTTCTTGCTCCTTGCATCCTCCGAGGAGGTTTGTGTCGGTGTGGGCTCAGGCTCTGGGCGCAGCGGGGCTCGGAGCAGTGCGAGTGACAGCAGTGCAGCGCACAAAGCCTGCCCTGGGAAAGTCAACCGTCTGCTTTTCAGCAAGTGCGTGCTATGGCGAAGGCTTCTTGGGCGTTTTTATCCCTGTAGCATGAGAACCGGCGGTCGCAGCTATCCGCTACGGGAGGAAATGGCTGACCAAACCCGGGCTGCCGGCGCTGGGAGTTACTTTTCAGCGCTGCCCTGCGTACGTTGGTTTTCTTCCCAGCTCTGAGCAGGCCTTTCCAATGACTCCGGAGCTTGCGGTACCCCAAAAGCAGCGCGGTTTAGCTAACCACAGCATGACTAAGGATCTCCAGTAAGACGAGGCTGTGGCTCGCATTGGGCTGGTAGGAGCGAGACGTCACGGACGATCCCTGCTCCAAGGAGGTTTGAGTCAGAGGACATCAGGCTGGCCCGTGCTGGAGCGGAGAGAGAAGAACGTCTTGTGTTTGACCTTCACACTGCACGTTTTGGGTAAAATGAGGATGCAGTCTGTAGGTAGCACCTGCCTGGGGTCTCTCTTCATACGAGGCTGATGGGGAAGGGGTAGGCTTTCACATCATGGATCCGGCTCTCCGCTAGTGAGACATCTTTAGGGGCGCGGGCCTTCAGCAGGAGCAAACAGGGTCTGAAATACATAAAGATTTAAAGGGGATAAATGAATAGTTGTGTTTTCCTCGCATCGGTTGCAAACAGCAAGCTGATTTTACGCAATGAGTAGCAGAAACTTATTTGTCTATGAACAGCCCTGAGCAGCATTTACGACCGCCCAGGCTTTTAGGAGGATCATTAAGTGGTCTTTGAATCTATATAAAGGTTGGGGAACGGATGGGAGAAAAAAGGAGGTGTGATTGTAGACAGAGAGGGCTTGGTGCCTGTTGTTGTGCAGTTTGCTTTTCTGCAAAAGGCCTTTGCCGTGCAAAGGTGCTGCTCGGCCACCGCGAGCAGCATTTCCCGGGATACGTGACACCCATGTCACCTGCATGGCGTGGCTGCAGTTCACTGCCCGGTCCTCAGCTGCGCAGTGGTGCCGAACTGCAGGGGTGATAACCCTCGTGGTGCCGAACTGCAGGGGTGATAACCCTCGTGGTGGACCCACCCGTCCCCGCGCGCTCCTCAACCCTGCCTCTGACCTCTCTCGCCCTCCATCTCTTGCAGGAACCTGCGTCAAGTGCAGCAAAGGCGTGTACGGAGCCAACCAGGCTTGCCAGGCCATGGGCAACCTCTACCACGACGGCTGCTTCACCTGCGGAGCCTGCAGTAAGTAGTAGCCCCGCGCCTGGCACGCTGCTGCCGCCCGCTCGAGCGGAGCCCTGTGACAAATTCCTCTGGCTTCGCGTTTTTCTGGTTTGAAGGGAAAAGACAAAGAAGGATGCGGTTATTCATTTGTCTGCCAGCTGGAGGCTGCTGCAGCTGTATGCCTTTGTGGTGGTGCTTGCTGTTTGTTTTTGAGTAGATTCTTGCGAGGCAGTTAGAAAAGGTATTTGGGATTGTGCCCGCCTTCTGCTTTCTGGTGTGGGGGGAGGTTATTTTCATTCCTTTGTCTCTCAGTTATAGCCACATTCTCTTATTTATACGAGTGCTTTGTTTCAAAGTGGCAGTAAGCGTGCCTTAGCTGGGATTTAGGTTTTCTGTGTGTCCAGGCAGACCTGAGAGCCGTTCTGCCTTGCCGCCTGCGAACCCAAAGGCGAGCTGCTGTGCGGGGCACCTTGCAGCCTGGTGCCGGCGGGGCGCGAGTAGCAGCGGTTTGCAAAACTCCGGCGAGGAGCTTTGTGAACCGCACGGGTGGTGAAACTGAGACCCAGGCGTGTCTCTGCTAGCTCGTTCCCAGCTGCGGTCTCAGGCGGGCGAGCTCCGCGCGTCTGAAGCTTGCTTGAGCGCGTAGCCTGCCGCGATGTCTGGATTCTCCTTTTCGAGGAAGTCTCCGATGGAGCTGGGCTGAGAAACCAGGCCTCTTGGTTTCCAGTCGTGGCTGTATTTGTGAGGCGGTGGTTTGTCTGTCTTACTGCTTTTAACCCTGGAGCGAGTCGTGTATTTTTAGAAATGTAGCTACGTATGTGGTGGCAGTAAAAATAATAATAATCCATCTGGTGCTTTTGCACATATCAGTTTGGTTTTCCAAGATGAACTTTTGTAGTTTTTTTTTCTGTGTTGTATTTAGAATTGTAAACTCATCAGGACTGAAAGGGATTGTGTTTTATTTGGAGCTGTAAAGTAGGAATAAATATAGAAGGACGTGTGTGCTTTTTAATAGTAGCTGAACCTTGAACTCCACTCGTTTCCCAGCTGTCCGGCACCAACTGCCTGGCCTCACCTATGTTTTCAGTGGAGCACTTCACTGTCATCTGGCTGAAGACAGGAAAACTGAAAAGAAAAAGGGGTGTTTGCACAGGATGGCAGCTTCCTAAAGGCTCAGAAGCTAGCAGCTCGCTCTTTGTCCTCTCCTATAAGCTAATTTGAAATCTTCTCCTGTGGAGACAATCCCTGGCTGCAGCTGGGGCTTCGCTTCAGGGACCTTTCTCCCTCCATGTCCAGGCAGCCTCCAAGCTGCCCTTCCTCACAGAGCTCCTGTTAAAAATAATCCAACAGCAGGTTCAAGCTGTCTTAAATTTCTAAAATTACAGCTGTACAACTGGTGCTTTAGAAATAAACACTTTGAATCCTCCTTTTAGAACCGATTTTATCATCTTTATTTGGAGACCAGCACTAGAGAGGTATATGTGGCTGCAGAGGTCACTTCTTCTATACGTGGTCACTTCTGTTAATATATATTATATTCTGTTATATATACGTTTGTTTAAGAAATAGCTTTCTCCCATGTTTAATGAGGTGGGTCACGAGGGCTGAAAAAAGCAGATTTCCAGAAATCCGCTGGGTGTCTGATCTTCAGGTTGCTCGTCAAAAGCGCGTTGTGCCTTCAGGGATGCGTTTGCTTCTTTCCTCTCCAGCCCAGCCACTGGCAGGCAAACAATAACAACAAGGGCCATGCTATGCAGATCAAGGAAATGACTTCTCCCCTTCCCTCCCCGCTCCCAGGCGATTCGTTGGGAAAAGAGAAAAGGAAATGGACTTCAAATGTTACACGTTTCTGCGAGCGCCGTTCCCCTCTTTCCGGCCTCAGTGCTCGCTGTCATCCAGGTGGTTAGCAGTGTTGGTGGCTCGTTGCTTGGGCACGCCGCTTGGGCTTACATGAGTGTAAAGAGAGCATGATTTGGCCTGTTGGTCGCTCGGGAAAGCTCAGGTCCTTCTCATCTGGGTGAGCCAAGAGATGCAGCAACGCTCTTTGCCTCCGTGCTCCGGGTAGGCGCTTGGACCAAACCGTGGCCCCGTGGCTGTCTGTGCTCCGCACCGTGGTACCGCTGCGGTAAATATGCTGAGATTGTTTTAACTGCCAGAAAAATAGATATTTGTCTGGACAGTGTCGCCTGTCTAGCTGCAGAGCACGTCTTGAGCAGCACTTGTGGAAACCCTGCTTTCTATCTGAAAAGTAAGTAGTTAGGCTGTGCTTTTAAGGTCAAGCGGAGTTCATCTTGGACAGCATCCAGGGCAAACTGTCTTTGAGAAGTCAAGGTTGCTCATGATTTCAGTCCTAAAATTTGTGCTCTGGTGGAACACTGAATAGCTCCTCTCCAATAAATAACACAAAATTACCTATTAAGGTAAAGCATATTGTCCTCCAGATATTTATATCTGCTGACTTGCTGTTTTCGTTTTAGTAAGGATTTCTAATTTTGTTCGTGGTTGGATTTGTGTCCAAATGGTGCGATGGTTTCCCAGATACAGAAAGCTGAGTGGGTCTAAAGGGGTGGGGGGACTGATACCTCATGGTGCCGAATTTCCTACACCCTCTGTTTCCTGATACACGTATGTTCAGAGATAAATGGCAGAAGAGAGCAATTGGTTGGGCAGAGCTATGCATACGTTACAGGGTTCAGTTGTCAGGAAAAAAATGTTCTGTATTATCTGAGCCACTGGCATGTAATGCAGAAAATTTGGCTTAGAGGTCAAAACAACAGATTTAGAACGATTACTTTGGCATAAATGTCTCATTTATCTTCTTGTTTGTTACAGGGCAGACGCACAAACAGGGCAGCTTTCTGTAGCGGGGGAGAGGGGGAAAAATGTGGGCTCTTTTTGCCGCTTCAGTAATAAATAATATCTGCCTTACACAATGGCCATGAAAGTAGGTTCAAAAAAAATCCTCGAAAATCGTACAGCTGTTTCCTGCAAGCTTAAGGTGTCTACTTGCATCTTGTTTTTTTGTTTTTTTTCTGCTTGTTGGACAAACCCTTTTTCTTATCAAATGGTTTGTTACACATTAACCTTTTAAGTCTCTGTGTATCACTAGCTGATATCTCCTCAGAACACCAAAAAACACAGCTATTTCCAGATGTTGATACTTATTATTTAGCCAGTAAAGGACAGTATTTAGCCTTGTAAATGGTATCTATTTAATTAGATAGTATCACTTTAACCTGTTGTGTTTTAGCATTTCTCTCTAGGACTCCAGCAGGCTTATATCTGACCGCCGCAGGTTGCCTGGAAAACAGACCCCTTCAGCTCTGCTGCCGGTGTGCTCGGGAGCATATGGTTCTTGTACTCACACCACTCGGTCCTTGGAGGAAATCTGAAAGCTAAAAAAGTGCAAGGGGAGTGTCGGAGATGACTATGAAGGAAATCAGTAGGCGAGGACGGAAGTCAGAAAGAAAGAACTGATTGCAAGGTGGTTTGACATTAAACTGCAGCAGAAGAACCCACATGAGGACCAGATTTTGACCCCTTATTGCAAAGAGGTGGAAATCTTGCACGTTTGCCAGATTACAGGGGTCGACCTTTGACATGTCTACATTACTTTTTTTTTAATCTCAGATTAATGTTGATGTCTGTGTAAGGGTAACAGCCTGCTGTTCCAGTGGCAGAGTTTGAAATAGCATGAGCTGGCTGTCTCTCGCTACCCTGTGGGGATTTTTTTTTTTAAATATATTTCACAATGTAGTTGTGTTTAAAGGTATCAAGGGTCATTTACTAAACAAGGTAGCTAAGGTATTGAGCGGTTTAACTGCGAGCAAAGCCCTCTGCTTGGGCTAATTAGTCTTGCTGCAGTGATTATAAGCACAGCTACTTAGAGCTATGCAGCTCTTGGTATCTTTGGGCTCATTATGTTGTATAAGCATGCCCTGTACTGGTGTATAACTCCTGGAACAACCAGGCCGTGGTTTTTATTGGTACCAGTAAATAATGCTGCAATCAAGTGCAGTTTAATCCCAGGCAGACGGACAGACAGCCTTGTCAAGCGAGTTCCCCCTCAGCGTATGCGTATGTACGATTATCTTCAGGTGCAAGAGCTGTTGCAGTGCTGGTAAGTGGCTCGTGCAAGCTCTGAATATAAAACCACCACACTGATCGACACGCGTGAGAAATGCATGGATCTACAAAGCGGGGAGCGTTAAGTGTTGCCAGTAATCCTTCCTCAGCATCCCTTTAATAAAATTATCGTGTGATAGGCTGTGCAGTAAATGATATATTTTTTAGCAAAAGTAGTCTCAGAAAAGATACAGGCATGCCTGGCTTTACACGGGCGAGCATCAGTGCGTGTTTCTGCTCCAGTCTGAGTCGCTGCTTTGTTCTCACTGACTTTTTGTCTTCAGGCTCCCAGCTCGCTGGTGAGAAATCCCCGCTGTCTGGCACAAGTGCTTGCTGTACGTGAGGAACATCAGGGCAGCTTTCATGGTAGGGCGATGCTACTTGGTCCTCTCCTGGCCTGGTCTCGGGGTGATGCTGCTTTCGGGTCTGAGCTGAAGGGCTTTGGCACGGTCCAGGTGTCCTCGGTCGATATCCCTGCTGGAAAGGTACGCGTCCAGCTCGCACATGGCAGAAGCAGTCGGGGTTTTATGAATAAGCCTGGTGGTTTGTGTCAGTCGCATGTGTTTTGTTGGCTGAGAGCCTGAAATTGTGAGGACAATATGAGGGAAAAAGAGTTGAATCCTTTAATGGACCGTATTTCCAGTCTTTCTGGTGATTTTTTTTTAATGTAATCTTCAAAATACTGCTTTTTGTTAAGAACAGGCGTAAGATTAATTGTGCCCTAAGGATTTAGATGCAGTTGGACAGGGTGCTAGATAATCTCACCTAGGCTCCCTTTTCCCATGGAAGTTTGGGCCTGATGATCTTCCGAGGTCCCTTCCAACCTGGGCTGCTCCATGATTTTAGGAGGTTCCTCACAATGTTTTAAGCAGGATCTAAGAATAATTTTCTAGGTACTGTCTCAGGATGCACTGAGGCCTCCCATCTCAAAACCTCGTCCAGTTACGGCTTCAGACCCTCCCTAAGCGCCTCCTGCCTGGCTGCGTCTCACCGAGGACCCGCTGGGGAGGCAGAGGTTGCCCCCGCTCCCTCTTCCTCCGCGTGTTCGAGCATTTGTGGGACAGCTCCGACCACCGCCTGGTCTCGGTGCCTTTTGGTGAGCGGAGCAGCTGTCCCCGGGGCTGAGAGCGACCAATACCGGGGCGGGGAGTCTGGGATTGTAACGCTGCTCGGCCCAGGGCGAGTGCATCGATCCGTAAGCTCCTGGCTTTGCCACTGGCGATGAGGAGCTGTTGCTCAGATACGTGGCTCGCTGTGGTTTGGCGTCGTTTCCCTTTGAAGAGACATTTCTGCCTTCACCTGCGGTCGCTTTGCCGTTAGCGGCAGCTAACCTTTTGCTGCACGTGCCAGAGCATGCTTTCGGCTTTCAGGCCTCAGATTTTTTTTTTTTTTTCTCTGAGTTTTGTTTTTACTGCCTCAAATGTTTTGTGAGAGCACAGAGGGCGTTTTGCAATTTTACAATCCAGCTCGTGTAGTCGAGAGAGAGAGAGAGAGAGACTGGCAAAAATGCTTCTGTCTCAGCGCAGTTTCTTCTAAGGGATATCCTGTCCTGCCCACGGTTTCACCAAGCCTTCGATCTGAACTGGGTTATCTGCCTGTTGATCACAGCTGAACTGGCCTGATCTGGAGTACATGCAGGCATCTCAGGGACCCTTTCACGCGGACCCAGTTTCAGAGCGGACTGCAAATACTGACACTTGTATCGGATTCACTGCTGCATCCAGCTCTGACGGTGGCCAACAGAAATGGGACAGATACCAGAATTTATGAGACCTCTGACGCTCTACCTCGTCTGCCGCGCGCGGCAGGACACCGCACCGCGTGTCAGCAAAGTCAGCGTCCGCAGAAGGCTCCAAAAAAAGCATGCACCAGCTGGGGACCAGTGGATCTCGCTCTCCTGAGTGGTGGGCATCAGGGGCTGCTGTGCTGGGTCGGGGAGCTGAGGTCTCTGGGCACCCCATGCTGCTGTTGGGGTGCCGGCAGGATGAGCACGGACCTGAGTGGGTTCTTCCGTCTGAACCTTCCCAGCTTTACGTGGGGGAAATGAAAAACAGGGGAAGAAGTGCAGCCAGAGCCATCCAGGACCAAGGAGCTCATTTTGATCTGGGCACCTAAGCAGCTTGTGTTTCCAGCCCGCTGTCCAGATAGTGTGTCAGGAGACTGCATCAGAAACTGAAATCCTTTTCTATTTCACCTGCTTTTGGTAATCGCACGTCCAAATGTATCTTATAGCTGTGGCACTCTTAAGAAGGACTGATTTTTGTAATGACAGAGGCCCAGGGCTGTCAGCATGAAAGGGACCCCTGGAGCAGCTGCCAGTCTACAGTGAGTCATGCCTGTCTGCTGTGCAGATACCACAGGGAGCTCCACGGTGCTCAGATAAGAGAGAAGTAAGGTCCTCGCTGCCTCCCTGATAATGTGGGGTCCTGGGCGTGCATCCCCACTGAGCCCTGGGATCTGAACGTGGCCCTGTACCATTACATGCATTGAGAGCAATCTCTTGTCTTTGAACATGGGTTTGTGGCCTCCACTGCCCTTTTAATAAATAATGGAAAAGCAACTTCAAAAGAGAGCGTTCGGTCCAGCTCCCTAGCAAGCAAATGATGGATCTCCCAGCATCTTGAGCCATCGCGAGTCCCTGGTAAACCTCTCTAGAAGGAGAGAGCTGTCAGCTGAGAAAATGATGGACAAAAGCACCAGCATCCTGGCAGCGCGGACTGCTGGTGTGCTTATCATCACCTGCTAAGCAAAGTGTGTTTTAGCACGACGGCACTAGTGACTAAGCTTGAAATATTCTGAAATCAGTGCTTAAGTGACCTTGAGGCCGTCCTGAAGGTCCCACAGCTGGGTAGGTCAGACAGATGTGTCGGGGATGAGCAGTACACAAAAGCACGCGTCTCAAGCTTCCTGTCGGGGAAGGGAGCGCGAAATCTTGTAACAATGAGTGAAGACAAAAGGATTGAAATGCCAAAGAATTGTTATTGTCTGATTTTTTTTCAGATGAGAGATGAGCTAAGTTGAGGGTGAAGTGAAAGTGAAATGCAGTCAGGAGCTGGCAGTTCAAGACGTGTTAGAGCAACTGATACTGAAAGTGGCAAGCCACGCATTAATATTCCTAGGTTTGTCAAAGGACATTGTGTCTGTAGTCATTGTGATGCATATTTAAACTAAGCGATGATCAATACGTGGTTCCTTAGATGCCATTTAAGTTCCCAACACTTCCTCTCAGTGAAATTACGCCAGCCTAACTGTGCTCAGGCAAAGCCTGTGCCAAGCCCCAGCAGGCCCGCAGTCAGAAGTGTCGCTGCTGAGAGGGACGTGTTTAACACGTTTAAGGCACTGTCCCACGCACGTTCACGTTGCCAGAGGGGCCCGGGGACACCGGCCATTGCCACGCGGTGCTCGCCTTTTTGGCAAATTTCCTTTCGCATTTCTGCCAGGGGCTTGAAGAAAAGACGGTTGTGGAGAGGAGAAGAGCTAAAAATAAGTCAAAATATTCACCTGTTCCCTAAAGAAAGTAATTAAATCATCCATCCCTTCTCTCCTCAAAGTGCTCTTGGTGTTAGCACCTCTTCTTCATGGGCCCATGTAAAACCAACAGCCAAATTAAACATCCTTAGCAAAGGGGTTTATTCTTTTGCTGAGCTAGCTTACAGCAGAAGCCAGCACACTGCCTGTGGTGGCTTCCGTGAAGGTCTGTTGCCATCAGTCTGGACCTGCTAATGTCACAGGGTTAAAAATATACCGGGTGCAGAAAGCCCAGTAAATGCTTTTTTGTCACCGTAGAGGAATGGCGTGGTGGCCGCGATCCAAGCTTCACCCCCCCTGCCGGGACGGGCGCTGCTCGTGCACCAGTCAGGGCTGTTGTCCAAAGAAGTGTCCTCGTTGTGTGGCTCCATGCATGTGTTTTTCCTCACCACTGCCAGCTTGTCCTTAAGGAGGCATTTGGGAAAATCACTGGAGCCCACGCTACCACGTAATTTAAAATAAGAGTTGCACTTTTTTTTTTTTTCCAATTTCAGGAGTTCATAGACCAGCTGCTACGCTCGGACACCCTCGGTTTGCAGGGTTCTCCTCCTCAGTGGCAAAACTTTTGGGCTGCGTTGGAGCCTCTCATTGCCCGCGTAGCAGCGCGAGTTGTTTCCCAGCCTGAGAGTGCCCTCTGGCGTAGACAACAGACAGTAAAGATTTCAGTTTATTGAAGGGGCTTCACTTGGCATTCTCCTTTTCTTAATGCTTTGCAGCCAGCGTGATTATTCATCGAAGGCTGCCAAACAGGTGTATGCAGTAAAGCACCGAGAGGTGAGCTCCAGACCTTGTGTCTTCTGCATTTATAGACCACGTATCTGATGATGGTATTTTTAATTATTTTTGCCATGTGCAGCATATCAAGTGGGACCTGTCTGGGTCCCAGTGGCTCGGCTCCTTCTGCAGGTGCCTGGCAAGTCCCTGTCACCAGCCTGCAGCAGGTCCTGGTCCCCTGCCCCTGCCTCCAGGCACACGCGTGGGGGCCCTTGGCCGAACAGAACAAGCGGAGCCGCTCTGGTGTTGGTCTGTGCATCAGCCCCCTGCCCGAACAGGGGAAAGGGGCTGCAGAGAGGTAGAAGCAGCTTTTTGCAGAGAAACAAAGCCTACCCTTTTTCTCAGGGGGAAGGTCCCCCGTTTAGAAGAGGTAGCGGCAGCGTGCGTGGGTGTTGCCATAGTTATCTGGAACCGAAAACAGGCTGTGAATGCGAGGCATAAACACAAAAGCTGCAGTAAATGTAAATCTCCCCCATATGTAGAGTCCTTTCCTGGACTTCCCGGAGCGCGGGGCTGCTGGCAGGATCCAGCGACCAGCGCTCACCAGCGACTGCCAGCGAGGGCAAGCCGGGGCCGGGCAGGCTGGAGGCCGGGAAGACCTGTGCTGGAGGCGGATGCTCTTCTCCAGCTGCGTGCCTGCCGTGCTCTGACGCCTTCGTTGCGGATCACTTCTCTGTTATCGCTTTGCAGCACCCGGTTTTTGCTCGCATTTTCTCCCTGCTCTCTGTTGGCCTTTCTCTTCTCCCTGTGTTTTTTTTTTTCCTTAGGTCGAAAGCTGAGAGGAAAAGCCTTTTATTTTGTCAATGGAAAGGTGTTCTGTGAAGAAGATTTCCTGGTAAGCGCACAGCTGACCTTTGTCCTCCCATGGAGCCGTCACGTCTCAGCCTCCATGGGAGACGCACAGCCTTTCTCCCTGGCAGCTTTGCCTGCGTTTCACGCAGCTCTAGTACAGCTTGCTGCCTGGCCCTTCTTCTCCCCTCTTTACCCACCTACCAGGCTCAGCAAGTTGGTCGGGTCTGTGAAGTGGTGGCTGCCACTGGGAGTAACGGAGGCCACAGTTTCGGGGTGCAGAGCACATAGTCAAAGCCATAGCCTGTTGTGATGGCTCCTTCAAAGTCTGTGCCTGTTGTCATTCCGTGGAGATAGGAGCTAGATGAATGGCTACAGAAGAATGAACGAGGGAATTTCCTTTTACAATGAACTGTTTTCACTTGGGCATCTTAATGGATATCTTTGCCCTCAGTGGGTTTTGTTTGAATGTATCTGAGCGTGAAGCAACCCCATGGTCCTCTCCTTGGCTGGTGGAGATAAGCGTCACTACCCTGATGCTACAGAAAATGCAAAAAGCCATAAGTCCCCCCAGGCCTCCATAGATTAAGCCTTCATTGAGACTTGAAAAAGTTGTATTTGCCTACTTATTGGAGAAGTGTATTATTTCTGTCAAAGAGGAACAAATTAGTCGTCTTTGCTCTCACCAGGATATTCTACACAGGCTGAAAATGGAAACATCGGTTAAATGCATCTGAAGTGTTCCATGTTTCCAGTTTACATTTCCACCATTCAGACAGGACTGAAACCTTAGGCAGATGATGTGTTGTGCCTCAGGAGTATGCTGTGTGCATGACAGTCAGTTCCTTACCATTAGATCACAGCAACGGCAGCAAAAAAATAGATGTTCGGGGCAAAACTTGGTTGGTACACTAACCAAGAGCTGGGACAATACCACTGACCTCAGGCAATCTTCAGTAGACATAGAATGATGTAATCAAACATAGAGTTAGGCAGATGTTGTGATATGAATATGTGATAAACATAAGTAAGTTCATGGATTATAGTTCCACATAGTCAAATAAGGAAGTAAGTCTTATGAGTAAGTGCCTTATTTCCATCTGCATTTATGGTATTTACTTATGTACTAAATTAACCTTAAGTTTAGGACTTGAAAGTTACAGGAACTCATGCTCCTTCTGAACACTGAATGTCTGGTGTCTTTATAGAATATCCTCTGGGACCCTATCCGCAGCTTCGCATACTAAAAAAAAGAAAAACAATGGAGGGTTTAGTTTGTGTAAGGAGTAGAGAAAATGGCCAAGCAAATAAAGCCCCACAATATGCTGTTGCTTATGCTCTACTAGCCCTGTGAAATTTTAAGCCAATTCTTTTTTGTCCTTGCAGTATTCTGGTTTCCAGCAGTCAGCTGACAGGTGTTTCATTTGTGGCCATTTGATAATGGACATGGTAAGTGATAATTGCTTTAGGAAAAAAAATCCCACAGCGTTTTAGAAGAATGCATCAAAAGCAAAACATTTTCATATCTGGTACTGTCTGTTATCATCTGCTAGTCTGCCTAGTGTGAGATTGGTAGTAGAAAGAAAATCCACTAAGCCTCTTGTTGGTTTTTGCGAGGAAATGAAGCTGGCACCCTGCTGTGTGCGGAACAGAGATTTGCTCTTCCTGTTTTCAGCGCAAGTTGACAAGTGGAGCCTTCAGCTCTTTCATCCCTTTTTGGGCTTCCCTGGACAGTGTTTTCACAATCCTGCCCAAAAGGGCAGTGGCTCTGCAGTGTTCCCTTGCTGTGGGGCACCAGCCCTGCTCTGCCAAGCCTGTTTTTCCTATCGTCAAGCCGTGGGTTCCCATGTACCATGAGGATGAAGCTGCTGCCTTGTCACAGCCTCGTGTGTGTGCTGGAAGGCGTTGGACTGACACACAGGGGAGCCAGTTTGACCCGAAGTATGTGAACCAGTTCAGATCTGTCCAGGTCCTTGAAAAGCGTTCAGTAGATGTGTGGACATCCTGCTGAAACAGGCAGTTCTTTTAGCCTGCAACAGGTTACCGTCCATTCAGGATTTGCAGCGAGCGGATGACATCCCAAGGGGTCAGCTGGCCTTCAGCCGGCACCAGGCAGTATTTGGTTGTGGGTGATTTGGAAGGAGACAGATTCGTGATCGTGTTGCTGGTGGTGTAAAACTATGGCTGCGGCAAAGAAATGAGGACTTGCTAGGTGATTAGTTCACAGCACTCCTCCCAAGCTTTTCTAATGCTTGTCGTTAATTATCTTTGCTTGCCCACTTACACTGGAAAGCATTAAAATTGGAAAAGTTGTTTTACATAAAAGGTGGACTTCAGCTGTTGAGTTCAACACAGTTTCCATAGTCTGTGTTAATTAGAAGGCCAAACTGGTGAGTACAAAGCTCTTGGAAATCTAAAGCATTACGAAAATCTAACAATAGTAATTGTTTCAGCCTCTCACAGAGAACATAAAGATGTATTTCCTTTTGTTGGCCTGGTATGTCTTGCCTTGTGATTATGCTAACTATTCTCCACCTTTTGGCTTCAGAAATTATTTTCTTCCCTTTAAGACCTGTCACTTTTATCCTTTGTAATGCTAAATATCTTGACTGAGACTCCATAAATTGTTTTCTTACCCCCACTAATAATTCAGTTCCCTGGAACCAAGCAATCTGTATTGATTCCAGCTGCCCTTTCTATTCCTGTTGTTTTCTTAGAAGAGATGCCTGAAAAAAGACAGCACTGCTGATGAACATGCAGCATTTTCTGATGCAAAGCTGTCAGTGTATTATTTTCACCTTTATTGCCTGTTCACATGTTTTTTTCTTGTCTCTTGGTTTCTTGCAGATCCTGCAGGCTCTAGGGAAATCATATCACCCAGGCTGCTTCCGATGCGTAGTCTGCAATGAGTGTCTGGATGGTGTGCCATTCACTGTAGACACTGAAAACAAAATCTACTGTGTCAGAGATTACCACAAGTAAGGACAAAATAAACAGCAGCCTCTAATTTAGCTTTTCAGCTAATTAGAAAGTGTGGATTAGTAAAACAGTTACAGGATTAGCAGCTAGGAGTTTGAGGATGGGGCTAGACCCTAGAAGTTCCTGATGTCTCTCTTCTTGCCCTGCCATTGACTTCCCGTGTAACTTTGAGGAAGCCACTTAACCCTTGGGCTTCAGCTGCCCTTTCTGCAAAGCAGAGATAGTGATCGGTGGTCTCACGGGGTAGGTGAGTAGTAGTGCTCATGAAGTGTTCAATGATGGAGGAAATCAGTCCGCTCTGAAGGAAGACTGTGAGAAATCAATGTGAGTTGCTATTGAGTAGCTGCAGGGCTGAGTCTGACTTTCAATGAGTGCTTTTAGAAATCACCACTGAACATGCAAAGGAAAACTTTTATCCAGCTTAAATTAAACAACTGATAAATTCACTTAAATAATCACGTGTCACTTAGTAAAATAGAAGAGCTGTACTCTTAGCTGGCAGTTACGATATTAGAGCGGCATACGTTTTGAGTGTCCACTTGGCTAACTTCTGCTCCATGCTCCTGTTTTCTGAGCAGACAGACAGTAAGTATTGCTCAAGCAGTCCCTGGAATTGTTCTGTATTGTGCTAAGATTAGAATCACTTCTGTGTGTCACCGCTGTGAATAATTTCATTTATTTATTGTACTGCGTTCTGTTATAAGGCCTTGAGGGACCTCACTGTCCCTTGGTGTTTTCTCTGAGATTTTCTGCCCCAGTGCAAGGCAGCCAGTTCTTATAATATGTTTTTCTGTGGCCAGTCCTGCTCAGTTTCTCCTCATTCTCTATTCCAAATCTCCTAATAACAGCCAAGAATTTTACAGAGGTTTTTTTTTTTTACTGGCACTAAATGTAAAATGTAAAATCTCTTTTTGCCTGACTGAGCAATGTGTGCCAAGCATTACTTACAATCAATCCGAAAATGAATTTATGATCTTGGGATGCCAGACATTCCTGTGGATAAATTATTTACAGCTGTAGCTTTTTGTCTTATCACCGAGAACATACAGGCCTCTCTTTTTATGTTGGTGTATAACTTGCCTTCAATTTTTTGTTTCTTCTGCAGAGTTTTAGCTCCAAAGTGTGCAGCATGTGGACTTCCCATTCTGCCCTCTGAGGTGAGACCCTTTATTTCTTATCCCCCTTGGGGGGGAGTCTTGTGTCTCAGGTCTTGCTCTCTTTCACACTCGAACCCACGTGAAGATGAGTGTCCTTGTGGATGGGGAGAGACAGTTGCTTCCTCCAGAGTGCAGCCTTTTGGCCCAAGCTCGTACACTGCCCTTGAGATGTGACCCTTCCTTTGCTTGATAACACAGCCTATTCCCTCTGGGCCAGGCTGCTTTATTCATCTCCTGTGAGATTATACTGCTGTTAGTGCCATGCGGGGATACCTTCCCTTCACGTCAGTAAATGCCGGTGGTGCTCATGTGGTCGCCTTTACGTGTCCCCTCTGGGACTAACTCATTTTAATATTTTGAGGAGATGGGTCTTTGCAAAAAGCAATTTAAAGTGCTGAGAAATGTGATATATTGAAACTACCAAATCATCAGTGCATGTCTTGGGATAGATATGACTGTTAAACAGAGAGAATTCTACATTTCCAATGTTACATTTTAGAGGATATCTGCAGTCAACCGATGATGAAGCTTTAGTGTAAAAATAACTGTAGGTGGCGGGATTTATTTGTGGTTTCCAACCAGCAGCCAAAATGCATTTGTTCAACATTCATATTGTTGCAGGAAGCAATCTACAGACTGCATGTGTCTGATCCTCCAGTAATCCTCTATAATTTCTCATTTGCTTGAATGCTTACAGGGGTCTGATGAAACCATTCGGGTTGTGTCTATGGACAAGGATTACCACGTGGAATGTTACCACTGCGAGGTAGGTCAGCAGCTTTCTAGGGGCATGGGTGCTTAATAGTGTTAATAATTGTTATTTTTAAAATGGAAATAGATCTCCTCCCTTCCAGTGAGCAATTCAAACCTTGCATTGTATAATCCTTAATATCAGTGGCTGAGAAATTTCCAGTTTGAGGATAAAAGTCTGAATTGTGATTTCATTTGCTATCCATAAAGTTATAGGCAAAGAATTAATTACCACTTTTAAACTTGGCAGTTTATTTGTTAATGAAGGAAATGTGCTGAATTAGTAAGGTTCTGTTGCTGCTTTTCAGAAGCCTTGAGCTCCAGATCACATTAGTGTATCTGATTTCCAAGTCAGATTGTTCAAAAATGCTAAGGTGATGACCGATCCTGTCTGGTGTAAGTTACCTTCACTTATGAATGAAAGGAATGTGTGGTCAGGTGTGAGGAGAGGATATGGCTGCCCAAAAAATCCCAAGAGATGTGAGCTCTTAAACATTCATGCAGGGCTTTCCAGAGAGCCTTCATACTTACGTAAGGTGAATTAAAATACATAGATGTGTTCTGTCATTGTGCTTGTAACGCAGTGGAAAGAAACCCTGACTCTGCAGGCCAGTTTTGCATCAGTACAACTGCAATTAATTTCATGCAAAGTGGTGAATCCTACCTGAGAGTATAAGGAAACGAGCACATTTTAAATATGTAGGGACGCAGCTTGCCACAAGATATAGCATATTCAGTAAAACTACCAAAGACAAATTTGTACAAAGCTGCCCAGATGCTTTCCTGCTCATGACAAATATTGAACTTATTAGGAAGGAGCTGCTGGCGAGGTGTCTTCTGTCCTAGTCACAACATCACCTTCCTGCAAGCCAGACCCCAGTTGACACTGGGAGATAAACACATACTCTAATTAAATTTGCATGACCTCTCTTTGCAGGACTGTGGGATGGAATTAAACGATGAAGACGGGCATCGCTGTTACCCACTAGATGAACATTTGCTTTGTCACTCCTGTCATCTGAAGCATATAGAGAATGGCACAACCCCAGCAGCTGTGTACCAGCATCACTACTAGCCAGCGTGGCTGATATCTGAAAGCCCGGACAGAAGACTTGTTACGTGACCTCCCTCTTTCCACCCTCAGTTGATTTCCTGTGCATGTTTTTCTCCAATCGGCAATTTTCCTGTAAAAGGATATGAGAGATTTTTGCTGGATTCCCAGAGTCTGTATGCATGTGAGTTCCAGCTGTATCAAACTACGTCTACTTGACCAAGAATGTGGCATGTTATCTAAACTGTTTGGTCTACTCTTACGTGCCTTTTTCTGCTATCTGGAGATTCCTTTTGGCTCATTTTGGATGGTTCTTCAGAAAAAGCACAAATTGCTGTCATGCCTATGAACTCAGATCGTGCCATGCACAATTAAAAAGCCAGGGGCTGGCTTGCCTGCCTGCTGGGAACGCTCCTTCAGTCTATTAAGTGTTTCCTGACAAGCACATTTCATCAGATTCCCCAAAGGACATCACATTATTAATACCAGTTTTTAGACACACTCTCTCTTAGTAATTCTTTAGGAAAAGAAAATAAAGGAGTCTGCGCAAAATAGCGCGCTCAGACCTTCCAGTTAATTCCCTGGACTCTGGTATCAAGTCTGGCTGTAAAAGCACCAACTCTCCAAGCACAACCCAGGCATGCTGGCTAGCAGCTGGAGACCTACGTCCCATTTCAAACAGAACAAGAAACTGGAACAAGCTGGGCTAAGCTACCATGGTGACTTTGGACCCGGGCTGCTGCTTGCGTGTCACTGCAATACACCGGGGCCAGTCTGCTGTGTTACAGTCTGAATAGCAGATTATGTTCGGAAAGGTTGGGACGCTGGAAGCGTAGGCACCAGGGAACTCATCCTCGTTCTTGCTTGCAAAGCTCACTTGGGAAAAAAGTTCTCCATATACAAATATTTGCCTGAGGTTTTTGCAGTTTGTCCCCAGAGCTCAGCCCCAGCCTGGCCACTCCTTTCCGTAGTGTTTACCCAGCACAAAGCCATTTCATAATGGTGCTTATTTAGAGTTCTGGGAACAAACTCAAGATTGTTATGAAGGCTTTGTTATAGGGGGATTTAGAGTCCAGCTCCACAACCTGTACTCAAATTCATCCAGCTGCTGGTGTAAACAGATTTGCTCACACGAATACTAACAGCTTATCTGAGCAAGGGGCTGGAGAGTTTGGCCCTTATTTTCTGTTCTGTATAGAAAGCAAAAAGGCAGATTGTTTCTCTTTGTGAACCCCCTTGCTTCATAGTCAAAGAAGTCTGCTCCCCCAGTATGTGTTGCCTATGTGGCAGATGTACCTGCAGTGCATGTTTTGTAGGTACCAGTGCTGTGCAGCCCCTCATGTACAGGTACAGAACTTTTGTTTAAGAAAAAGCTTCTCATTTAAAGTCTCAGATGCAATTGGGAACCTCAGCTACCCTTGCCAACAAATACTATGTAGAAAACTAGTTAAATCCTCTTGTATGCATGCTAGAAATGTAAATTCAGTTCTGATTGATAGAGGACTGGATCACATTGGTGAAGGCCTTTTTAGTGAGCTACAGTAAATTAGCTGAGCAGTGGCACTGAGACTCCAGAAATGAGCCCTTACTGAGAACCCGCCGTGGTTCAACCAGACACCTTTTCCTGTAGCACAAATGTAGCTAGGCAGATGCTTGAACTTCACACCGTGTTGCCAGACTGCATCACTTGCTCCTCTTGAGCAGTACCTCTGATTCTCAGAGCAGTACCTCTGGTTCTCGAAGCAGTCCTTCAGGCCGCAAGGGTCAGCTTGCCTTGTTTTTCACTGCCAGGTGGTAAAATCTTTTTTCAGCTTGGCACCACCGCCGCAGGACAGAGAGGGCCCTGTTGTGGGAAGCACTGGCTGCAGGTTGCTTCGCCCTCTCTCGGCTCTGGCTCATGGGCTTGGGGCCCCGATGCAGGTTTGTCCTTTACACCTGTCATCGCGGGGCTTTTTGACCCAAGAAGCAGCAGCTTGCCTTTTCCTTGCCAAACTAATGGTCCTTCCAGCCACCTCAGCAGCCCTTCTGCCGCTGTCTCTGCCAGTGCTAATAAATGCCACGCTCCTCTGTTCGGAGTGGTGCAAGGGGCTGCACTAAGGATTAAACAGAAGTACAAGTGTCCTGCTGGCCAGCTGTGGTCCAGCTGGGCTCTGCGGTTCCGTTTCTCCAGGGGACCTGCGACCCCTCAGCGGGCAACCAAAAGCTCATGTCGGGTACCGTCCTGTTGCAGCATGCGGAGAAGAGGAGGTAGAATTAACCCCAAATACGCGAGCTCCCTACAGCCTTAAATCCGGGGCTCCAAGAGCTGGATGGCAAAGGGATGGGAGCTGACGCAAAACATTACAAGCAGTGCTGCACGTAGGCAGCGTGGGGTGGGTGCATCGCAGCCGGGCCAGGGAGCGGGAGAGGGACGGGACGGTGATCTCAGGACTGTCTGAAGGTGCTGGGATGTCAGGGGATGCCAGCTGGATGTTCCCTGGTAAATAATTCGGATGGTCCTTGGCGGACGGTTCCCCTCACTGAGCTTGCTTTGGCAGCAAAGGGAGCGTGGTGTCGAAGTGGCTTCTGGAAGCATGCTGGAAGCAGCAGCCTCCATGTGCTGCTCTGTCTCTGACCAGCTACGGCCTGGCCGATGCTTCTGCTAGCTCTTCAGTTCTGGAGCATCCTCTGATGCACGTTTTCTGGCCTTCACTGTGGGAAGATCTGAAAACACTAGCAGGACTGATTTTTTCTTTAAAAAAAAAACAGTTTAAACCACTGTTCCACTCTTACAACCTTCCCCACACCCCTGAAATAAGCAGGAAAGAAGGGGAGGGGAAGAAATGAAAATTTTCCTTTGTGGAAAGCCTCGACCAGCCGGTTTGCTCTGAGCTATCTCACAGGAGCCTCCTTTGAAGCAGTGGAAAGTTTGGCCTCCGCTTTCACACGGTGTCTTGTTACTCCTGTCAGCCACCCTGTACTCCTCAGCACTGGGGAAATGAAGGCTGTCCTACTTTCAGTTTTGAGGTCCTGTATAAATTATTAAGTGTGAATGCTCTCCTTTTGTGTATTTACTAAGAGCTGGAAATGACAATGTGAAGTTGTTGAAAATCGAGTGTCTGAGTTGACGGTTTTGAAGCTAAAGCATATATACTGCATTGCCTTGCTCACCTGTGTGTTTCAATGCGTACTGCTTTTATCTTGGGGAGTTTGAACTCATTTAAGCTCTGTGTTATTCCTGCCTCCTCTCTGAGGCCGTGGCTGTCGGTGTCGTGTCCCCCGCTTGTCTCCGTCTCTGCAGGCTCCCCAGGGGAGGCCGGGGCAGGAGGAAGGAAGGAGAAGGCATCTGCACAGCCGGGGCTTTCCTCCTCCTCGCCCCCTGGCATCTCTGGATCTGCAGGTCCTTGCCTTCTGGCAGCTCCCCCCGGGCTACAAAGCGTGCAGGTATCTCTGAGGTGAACGTGCGAGGCGCTGAGAGCACCAGCTCCCGCCTCCCAGCTCGGTGAAGTGTTGAGCCAGGACAAGCCCTTTTCATCTGCAGCTTCAGAGGCGTCGCTGGGCCTTCTGCCATGATCCTTCTGGCAAGAAAATAAGATTAAGGCATAACTGGGCAATTCAGAACAGTTCCAGTTTAAAGCTGCTTCTACAGAAGAGTATCAGAAAACGCGTGTTAAATTCTGCCTATCACCTGGCTTGTTCGCATTGGATTTTGCTATTCACATGAACCTTGTCTTTTTATTTATTAAGATATTGAAATGTGCTGTCTGCTATGAAAAGTTAGTCTAGTCCTTAATTCCTACCCTGGCTTGCTCTTCTTAGTTGTAAGGGATGCTTGGAAGTCCCGTTGTGCCGGTAAAGAGTAGCTCACATGCAAATAGTTATTTAAACAAATCCCCTAAAGCTTGCTTTCAGGGGCCAGTGTTTAATAGATTTTTGTTCAGATCATGCTGTTAAATTTCTATCATTTAGAATGCAGAAGTTCATTTAAACAGAGATTTTTGCATAAAGCCAGAAGAAAAACCCCAGCTCTAGAAGAAGCAGATCTTTTTGTGTATTTTCAATTGTAAGAAGTGTCTTGGGCCAAAGTGATTTCACAAAAGCACCCTGGCATTAAGTGCAGGGAGGAGGGCTTCCCATAGCACGGGCAAGGCGTTTGATGAGCCAGAGGGCTGTGGCTCTTCAGTTTCCAACTTTCACCTGGGGGCTTTTAAAAGGTTTTCCCAGTCTTTCGGGGTTTAAATGATCTTTTTTTTTGTAGATCTTTTTTTTCTACAAAGCGAATAGCTCGTGGGTCTGGAAACAGTGCGGTCCCATCAGCAGTGAGGTGTGTTGCAGCAGAGGTGAAGCGGGGAAGCCGGGCTGGTACGGGTCTGCTGAGCCGTTCCAGCAAAAGGGGGCTCTTCAGCCCTCGGGAGAAGAGAGTAAATATCTCCTTGTGCCGATTATTAGCACTGGGCAAATATTTAGCGTCCCTGGGTTTCAGCACTGGGTCTGCTGAGACCTCTGCCTCTCCCTGCCATGAGCTCACGGCCCTGGGGGGAATTGCTCTTTCTTCCTAATGCATTTACTCCCCGTTTTGCACTTCTGTATTTCCCTGGAAATTTTGACGCTTTATTCCTTCAGCAACAGCAAAATCAGGTCCTCGCTTAAAGGAGAATGACACACACTCCCCATCCTTTAGCAGACTCTGCCTGCGTTAAACTTCAGGTGCACAGGTAGTCCCAGTGAAACCAGTAAGGCTGCGCACGTACATGGAGATAAATGCATGTGCGTAGGTCTGTGTTGGATCGAGGTCAGAGTGATTTTATTACGGACAGAACACACCTGGAGATGCCTTGAAATGACCACTGAAGAAATGGACTGCTTTTTTGATCCATAAACAACAAAAAACAGGTGCTAAAGCAGTGGGGGTGCCTGTGGCAAGCGGTGAGACAGAGCCCAGCAATAAAGATCTTCACCCTGCTTTCTTCCAGGGCAGCCGTGAGCATCGAGCAGCCTGCTTGGGCGAGTGGGGAGGCGGGAGGAAGCCATCCCCATGTCAAGGTGGATGACAGGGACACAGGGACACCGGGACACCCCGGCTGCGGCTTCCAGCCCCGCGTCCCCACACAGCTGTGCACCGCAGAGCCGCTGCGTGGCCAGAATTAAACCCAGAGCCCGGCTAACGATACTGAGTGGTACTAATTTTTTTTTTAATGGTTCCTTGAAAGCGCAGCTCTGGGAGGGAGTGTTTTATTAGGATGCCTGCTGGCGTAACTAACCGTAGCCACGTGTGAACGCAGCCCTCTTTTCTTCCCTGCCGTCGACTATTTATAAAGGACGAAGGCCAGTCGCAGCGGCGAAGCTGCTGGCCTGTTGTGATTTCGGTGATTAAAGACGATACCAAAACGCAGCGCTCGGCATGAAGTCTTTCCTAAAATCCCCATTGCCCCGGTCGCCACCCAGGGCTGACAGGGAGGGAGCTGCGCCATGAAATGCAGGTTTCCCACCCTCTCCCTGGCCTGGCGGGGGGAGGCCTCCTCAATGGGGGCTCCCGCTCCTTACCAGGCCCCAGCCTTTGCCGCAGCCCCGGGCGAAGCTGCCAGAAGCCAGGGGGTGATGCGTGGAGCGCTGGAACCGGGGGGATCCGGCTGGGGGTGCCCCCAGGCCTGCTCCCATGCAGGGGCTGCTGAGGGCAGCACCCGTCCCGGCCTGGGGAAAATTCGTGGCAGCGCTTCTAATCTGCCCGGGAGCGGAGAGGGGATGCAGGGGTGCAGGCAACACTCCCAGGTTGCACTGGAGGAAGAAATAAAAGAGAGACAGCAGAAGGAAAAAAATGAGCAGCCGAGCCAGCCAGGAGTCGAACCTAGAATCTTCTGATCCGTAGTCAGACGCGTTATCCATTGCGCCACTGGCCCTGCTCTGAAACCACTCTCTGCCCAATCGCACTTCACTACATGTCGCCTCCCGCTCCGCGCATGCATGGGGGCGGGGCTAGGGGCGGGGCCGCCGGCTGGAAGTCAGCCAATCATCCTCCTCGCCAACACGCCTTCCCAGCGTCTCCTCTGGGGCGTGGCTTACCGCCCCACCCCGCTCTGGCCAATCCCCGTCGGCTTGCATTTGAACGCCCCTCCCCTCCCGGCCCCGGTGTCGCGTCCCTGTGGCCCCGGGAGCTCCGCGGGGGCGGGGTTAGGGCGCGGGCGCCCAGCCAATCGCGGGGCTGGCGAGTCAGCCCAGGCCCTCCCCCCTCGTCCCATAGGTGGTGCCCCCTCCTCGCCGCTCTGGCGCTCGCTTGATGCGCGCGAGGAGGTTTGTCCTGCGCGAGGCGCCGTCCCTCAAGGCCGGCGGGA
>VXAA01003989.1:1621815-1632079 GCA_013399115.1 Anseranas semipalmata
CGCGTGCCTCTGCCCGCCTGGAGTGCTTGTTTCGTTGGGGTAAAGGCTGCGGGAGGGAACCTTCGGACTTGCGTGTTCCAGGTGCTCGCCCGGTGCCTGTTACACGTCGGGAGAAGTTACGTAACCAAAGCAATATTAAATTAAAAGCGGAGAGGCGTTTCCATTACAGTCACTCTCGCTGGGTGGTTAAAACTCCTGAAAAATGACTCTGTGCGCTTTGTGGCTGTCTGAAGCCAGCGGTGAAACGTCCTTGTGTGTCCTAAAGGCATTCCCGGGCTTTCGACCTCTACATATTAGCTTGAAACTCAATTATAGAGTCACCGATGCCATCCTCGGGCAGCAGTGTCTGAGAGCGATTTTTAAGCCTGACTGAACAATTTCACTGGCAGTTGTCTTTTGGACTCAGAAAACATGCGCAGGTCTTTCCTTAGAGATCAGTATAAACAGTCTGTCATAACGCTGTTACGTGTTCAACAATCGCCGGGCTTCTTTCCTTATTTTGATTGCAGCTATGTGAGGGTACGCAGACGCTGGAGGTAATTGAGTACTACTGAACAGTAAAGTCATCAGTGATGGTTGAAAGACTTGCTTATTTGGCAGAAAATTCTCTTTTCTTGTCGCTCAAACAGTATTTCTTTTTCTTTAAGAGGAGCTTGTGATCTTTTTGCATGCAGAGGAGAAAAGGTGAGTTGTATGAGTAACAGTTGTGTGACTTGTGGTACACAGTCCTTCTTACAGACGTGGTGTTTATCTGTCATAAAAGCACTTTTCTGGGTACAGACTAGTAAAGAATCCTCTCATTTAAAGTTTAATTTTCACTAAAAGGAAGCTTTGATAGTTCCAGAACAAGGCTGTGGCAGGCATTCCCTTGCAGCAAAGAAAGCTAACAGTCTCCCAGGCTGTGTTAGGCCAAGCACTGCCAGCAGGTCGAGGGATCCTAGCCCCCTGCTCAGCACTGGCAAGGCCACACCTGGGGCGTGGGGTCCAGTTCAGGGCTCCCCAGTGCCAGAGAGACACAGACATACTGGAGAGAGGCCAGCTGAGGGTCTCATGAAGATGGCAAAGGGGCTGGAGCGCCTCTGCTCTGAGGAGAGGCTGAGGGAGCGGGGACGAGCCTGGAGAAGAGGAGCTCAGGGGGATCTCATCAATGTCTAGAAATACCTGAAGGGAGGATGCAAAGATGCAGCCTCTAGAGGCCTTCCAACCTCAACAATTCTGTGACCAAATGAAATAACGTGTAACATGTTGTTGTTTTTTTCCCGTGAATTTGAGAACAGAATTGTTTTCTGTTCTGCAAACTTGGCTTTTTTCCCTGTTTTTACAAGAAGCTGTGGAAATGCCTGCAGACTTCCTACCAAACACTTTGAGAGATAGCGCTGTAACTTGGTTGATGAGTCAAACTTACCAGCTTGGCAAGGTCAAAGGAGAATGTTCTTTTGAGAAGTCCAGGCTTGACTTCAAATCAGGGGTTTTAGTGGCAGAAGTTTTTTTTGTCCTCACTACAAAAAGGTTGGATTCTGCAACTGCGCCTGTGCTGGGTAGTCAAGTGGCCTCATGGATTGTAGCGTGCGTGCAGGGCCCCGTTCCGTAGGTCCCATTGCAGGTTCTAGCTCTGAATGCAAACCTCTTGTGTCACTGCTTGCGATAACGTGACACACAACCTTTGTCTTGTCCAGCATCTTCAGTCAAGTTTAAGTGATGCAGGTAAAGATGTTGCTAGCGGGCTTCTATGCTACTAGTGTAAGGAGTTGAGTTACACCACCAGTTACTGGGGGAAGATTACTAACCCCAAAATGTTGCTATGGTTAGTTGTCATCCATGTCACTGCTGTACTTACTTAACTTCCTCTTGTAGCCTCAGGAAGAAATTGTAAAATCAAATAGCAAGCTAGTGGATGACAGTGGAGCTACCAGTCCAGTTAATCAACAAGAACGGTTTGGTAAAGCTGTCTGCAGAATAGAGAGAATCCTGACTGTTGTTTTGGCTGACTTAAAATCATTTTTTCTTTGTACTCGAGTGAAGATGTTATTTTGCGGATTTGTAAGTATCATAAGGGTCTCCAATACTAGCTGTGTTTCAAATTTCACTCCTCCTGGTCATTGTTATGCTTACAGGTTTTGTGGAAGTACTGGTCGGTCATGAGTAGCTACTGTATATGAACACTGCCTCCCACCTGTCTGTATCTGGGGAGAAGTTCCAAAGTGCATCTTTTGGCTTTTGTTTGTTTTTCTAAGCTGAGCTTTCAGAGTTTGGATAACGCTTCTAGAAAGAGCCGCTACACTTTTTTTTCCTCCTTGCTTCATCTGTCATGATGAAGCTCAGGGCTGTTGATTGAGGAGGGCATTAACTTATGCAGTAAATTATTTGTCATCTTAAGTGAAACAACTGCAGATAGTTATGAAGCTATGCCTTTAATATATGATTTGTTTTTAAATGGTATTTCCATTGGTGTGGTGCTTGGTATGTTTTTTCTTTTTAAATCCTGGGTTTATGCTCTTTCTCTTCCCTGCAATTATTACTCCATGGAAATGTTCCAGTTCCTTGCGCTGTTTCTGCTCAGAGTAATATTTATTGTAGATGTATAATTAGAACACCTGCTCACCTAGAAAAGCTGGAATCTCCAGAGTGTTGAAACCATCAGCGTGTTAGCACTGTTACTTAACACGCTGTTGGGGCTGTCTGCATATAGTAATGTCTTTCCTATAGCTCGCTGTAGACCACTTTGGTGTCTTGAGTATAGCAAATGCATTGCCGTGCAGTACAGGACGTGCTTTTGGCTTGCTTTATTACCGTATTTAGAGGCTGACATCTACGAGCTTCCTGCATTAGAGTAATGTTAAGTATTTATGGTGAAATAATCAATTACTGAAGTAAGGGTTTGGCTGTTGAGGTCTAGAAGGCTTAAGTGATATTGAGTGAAGTACTATCTTTAGTTGCCATTAGATCATGATGGGTTCTCTTTCCTGTGTTCAGACACGGCATGAATATTCTTGTCTGTTAGATCAGCCTAATTATAATGTGGGATGCAACTCTGCTTCGTATTCATGATGTACAACACTGCTTTATAATAAAAGTAGAGCAAGTAAAACTTCACAACATGTACAAACTAAAGACTGTCTCACGTAACAGTAAATGAAGCCAACTTTATAATTGGTGTAAAGAAGCAGTGTTTTTTTCTTCTTTGTTTCTATTATGTTAAGAATCAACCCTTTTCTTGCAATGCGGTCTTGTGACTTGGATTATTAAATGGGATGACTCCTGTTGCTTTGATTATTGGTTTACAAAGAAAAAACAATGTCTTCACAAGGCGATTCATGAAAGCAGCTGGTAAAAACAACAGAAAATGCTTTTTCTTAAAAATCCTAAGTTGCAACTCAAGGCTTTTGAGGTAGGATGACTTCTTCTGCTCATTTCTCCTGAAGCGTAGGAATACAGTACATCTGAATTCAGTGAAGAACAGTAGAGAATCTTTTGTAATATAAGTAGCTACTAAGAAAAACACCACTGTGAAACTTCCTACTTTAAGGTGATTTCAAGGAATCTTTATTTCTGTAGAAACTTCCAGAAGGGTTTGGAGGTAAAACACTCTTGACAGAACACCAAACGTGTTCAGATACTTGTTGCAAATGTGGAAAATTTCTTCTATTCAAAGCATGACTTGGGTTGTATTGAAATTGCTACAGAAATGAGAGGCAAGTAGTTAAAACTCACTCGGATTCTAACTGTTCATAGGTGTGTTTGTCCTTTTTCCCCCTTCTCTGGCCCATGTTGAACAGTCTCTCATTCGGGCATTAAAAACTCCTCTTGCATCTAAAAGCTTATGCTGCAATACAATGCAATGCTTAGCCCAGCTCTGGAGGGCATAGGGACTAATTTCATTAGAGCCATTTAGTTTTTCTCTTGTTTTACTGCACTGGTAGAAGTACTCATTTACCCAGAATTATTGCAGAAGAGGTAGTAGTGCCTGAGCTGGAGAAAATAGAAAACCAAAAGGTTTAATTTTAGTGGGAGTTCTACTGAATTTTCTTTTTGCTCCTTAAAAGCAGGACTGTTGAAAGCACTTTTAAATTGTAGCCTCTGTGTTACCCTTTTTACATAGTTTCTCCTTTTGATTGCTTCTTCAGCAATGCGAGCTAAAATAATGGAATGACTTTTCATTAATCTCCAGCTAAAGCCTGATGTCTAACCGTGCCTTGTTTTCCTTCTAAGTCGTCTTTAAACCGCTCGCAGAGGCTTCTTCCTCAGCTTTGAACTGAAAGAATGAAATCTGCCCGATGAGTTGCTGTATCTCCTGGCACACAGGTTCCTAAATAGAAGATTTTCAAAGTGAGATGCAAGTCACCTGTAGTAATATTTGAAACATTAATTTGGTAGTGCTTCAATACCTTTTCTTTTCTTGAGTATCATGAGTTATGCTATCAGTGTCAAATATTTTCATTTATCACTCTTTGTTCTTTAGCAACACTGAGAAATAGTCCACGATAATGGTGGTCATCCCTTGTATAAAGGAAACTAAGTTCGAGGAACTCAAATTCTGTGGAGGTTTTATGTGCTCTTAAGCTGCAGTGGAAGCAAAATACTGCTGGTAAGAGTTCTTGCTGTTTTGGGTGGTTATAGACAGCAGTAACAACCTAGCCAAGGACAAGGAAGACTCTAGTGTCAAATATGAAGGTTATACAAAAGCAGAATATAGCCTGGTACATGAAAACTAGTTTCAAAAGTAACTATGGAGATTATGGGCTTCTAGAAAATACTGAAGTCTTTTTCATTGTTGCTGATATAACACTAGCGTTTGGACTCCTATCTTTTTATCTGTTTCATTAAAATAAGAGTGATTCTGTCTGCAAATTCTTATCATTGAGTGATCCACTTTTCAGTATTAATATCTTCTCAGATCACTAAAATAAGTGTTATCTTTATAAGCTTGTGATAGACACACAGGCTTGGTACCTCAGTACCAAGAATCTGCAAAAAAAAAACAAAAAACCACTATTCTTGCATGGGGGTGTTCATCAGCTTCCTTCCTGAAAGAGAAGTAGGAGGCAGTCGTCTTAGCTGTAGCAATCTTACAATTGAAAAAGGTCTTCTCAACTAGAATGAGACTACTAGCCCAGTTTTGGTAATTGGTAAGCTTGTAAATCAGCTTTTGGGCAGAAACCTCTTTGATTCTTGTCCTCATCCTCAGTTACGTTTATTTTAGGAAACTTTCAAGTATTTACACGAAAGAGCTAAGTGAAGCACCTTTCTACTAAACACTTGGAAGAGCACTAATCCTCCCACTCTTTCAGAAGCAAGGATTGAACGTTTTGTGTGTGTTAAAAGTTAAAGGCTTTTCGGTTTGTGTTGTGCAGTTGTACTTCGGGCAGTTTTTAATGGCAATCCCAACTGAGAAGTGCTCAGGTTCTCCCAGCTTAGGCAGTCGGCGTGATTTCCCCCGCAAACACCCAAAGCAGCTGTCGGCAAGCCTGTTTCAGCGTGCTGCGAGCTGCTCAATCCCGCAGCCCGTTTGGTCCCTTGACCTGCAAACAGGCAACGCTTGTCTTACGTTCTCCGTGACACTCCTGTCACCAAACAGGACAGTTGTTTGAAATGTCCTTAAGCCTGTCTTGCCCATTCTATCTGCGTAAGCTTGTTGCTGTTTGCTGCAAAAACTCCCATCATTGCTGTGAGACCCCGTTAAAGAGACCGGAGTGCACGCATGCACTTCATCAAAAACAGGAGCAGTGAAAGGAAAATAATAATGCTAAGGCTTCAGTGTTCAGCGAACTGCATGTTTGTATTTCTTACTCGAGTGTTTTTAGTTTCCAAGATGAAGGACTTCAAGGCACTTCGTACATGTACGTGAAAGATGAAGAAGGCTGATTTACAAGGGGAACACTGTTTGTGTTGCCCATTTTAGGACAGGCAGACAAATTTTTAACGAAGTTAATTATCTGAGGAACAGTTAACGATCGATTAGTTGTTTTTCACGTTTTGTTTTTTAATTCAGTTAAGCAGTTGGTGCCATCTGACTCTCCTCTAGTTGCCCAGAGAGGCCGTGGAATCGCCGTCCTTGGGGAGAGCCAAAACTCGCCCTAAGAAACAGGGGCCAGCTCTGAAGTTGGGCAGGGGGAGTGGGGGTGTTGGACTTGTTAAGAGGTCTTCTAGAGCTCTCAAATGTCTCTTCTGATCTAAATTATAATTCTAATTCAGCTCTCCAAGAGATTTGAAAAAACAACCAAAAATACCCCTGTAAAGATCTGAAGAAAGACAAGATCTATGTAGGGAGAAACAGCCTAAAAGTATCTACTGTTCTGTGGAGTAAGTTTCTAGAAGACATTTAAAACTTTGACCCTTAGTCTTGTCAAGCCTCAAACTAAGGAAAATCTTTTCAAGAGCTAAGAGCATTAGTTCAAGTGTGTGTTGTTTAGCATTTCCTATGTATTCCTAAAAGTCGGTTCTGCATAACTGTTGTCTTGTTGCACAGTATGCCTGGCTTCTTGTTAGTATCGCAGACATTTAAACAGATTTTGGAAACATTCTGGAACGTTTTACATCTGGTGTTGTCCTGCATGCAGTTTACATGAAGGAAAAAACAGGTGCAAAGTCTGTTCAGATGTCAGAGTTACTGTGTAATGCACTAGACGGTGTGGATACAGGTTGCCACATCTGTGTCCTATAGACCTGGCTAACAGGTGTGTGCGGGGACTGGTGATGTTGAGACACCTGCTTCAAGAAACTGCTGGCTAATTTTCCAATTGTTTCCTCTGACATTTCTAGTGGAGTTTTTTACAATACTGAGAACACTCTACTATGAAATGTGTTCTTATTGCTTTGAGTGTGACTTTTTCTTTATTAGACTTGCATCAGGGATGTGGTGCTTTAGTTTCTGATGCATTAGGATGTGTTTGATTTTTGAAGTTTTGTTTTGCTTTATGGGACTCTTGAAGTGACAAAGTTCAAGCTTTCATGAATTATACAGTGGACCAATATGTACACAAACTCAGTTCCATGTCTTTAATCCTCCTTTATAATACTAGAAGTTATGTTATTAAACAAGCGATGGGTCTTTCAATAACTGATGGGTTTGATTTGCTTTTTATTCACTGCCAGCAGCAGCGGCTGTTAAGAAGTAATCAAGTGAGAATTTTTTTCTTCAGCTGAAATAAGGTTTGAATTTGGATTTATTTATATTTGCTCTGTCTTCAGGTGGTGAAGAGCCTAATCAAAGTAAAACAAAAAAGTAAAATGTTTCCCTCTACATTCTGTTAAAGGCATATAACACCAGAGAAATTCTATGTGGAAGCATGTGATGATGGAGCAGATGATGTGCTGGCTATTGATAGAGTCTCCACAGAAGTCACTCTTACAGGTACTTTCTTTACCAGTACTTCTTAATATTAAGTCTCTTTGTCCTTAGGTCTGTTATTTTGCTCTAGGCACTCCCAGAAGATCTTCAGAACCTTACATTGCTCCGGAGAGAGGTTTTTCTATCTTTATTTTAAAACACTAGTGCTTTGTATTCTGTCCTGCAAAGAACTCTGTATTGCCTTTTCACTGTGGAATTTATGCTGTGAGAAACCAAAGTAATTGTGCTTGCCTGTTTTCAGTAAAACTATCCATCACAACAGTGAAAACTGACTCATCCAGTCTAGTTGGGATTGGTGCTATAAGTCCAAGATCAAACATGGAAAGGGTTGAATGCTGGGCTTCTGCAGCTTTTGCCAAATTATCTCAGTGTTGTTTTTTATCTACTTCTGAAACTGGAATTTTCAGACAGCCTTTAGAAACAACAGTAAAACAAACAACAAAAAAAAGCAGCAACCTCACTGTAAACTTAGTTCTATTGTGAATATGGATTCGGATGTCAATGCGGGTAGTCTTAAGCATGCTGATTTCTTCACAATTTTAATGTTTAATATTTCTTTAAGAATATGAAACTAATGCACTTAAATCAAAGAACATGCATTAAATGACAACATGAAGTTAAAGCAATGGGTGACTTCCCTTTTTGATACTTAAGGAGTTGGTACCTCAGTAATACTGTAGCACTTCTCTGTTTAGAGACTAGTAATATTAATATAAGAGCAGTATAACATAAAAGCAGTAATTCCTTTACTACTTATTACTGTATTACACTATTAATTAATTGTACTTATTACACTACACACTGCTCGTATAAGAGCAGTGTGTCCATCCCACTGATGTTTTTTGGCATTCTAGTATAGTACGTCACTTTCTCCTTCAAAGTTGTCTCTTCAAAACTGTTAACATGACTGTGCCAAGTCTTCTGTTAGTCTACATCTGTTTCTGTTACTGGTGTTTTATCAGATGAACCTGCAAGGTGTTTAAAGCACAGGAAAAATCGAGCATCATCTCTGTTCTCCAGGCTTGGCAGTAAGGCAAAATGCTTAACTCTGGATTGGGTATTTTTTGTGTTTAACTCCTCTAATATCCATTCTGCTCTAGAAAAGTGGGTAGAGGAAATTTTAATATGTTAGTAGTTGTAATTGGTATTTGGTTACCGTTTGGATCTTGGTATGTTCTTTGGAATACCATATTCCTTGCCACATCTGTACTTTTGTTGGTAGTTCTGCGAAGAGAGATGGAAAAGCATGCTAAGGCTTCTGGAATAGGAATAGGCTGAGAAGAAGCAATTAAAAGTGGGAGTCACAAGCAGTTGTGGCTTGTTTGTCCTTGGTGTCTTGCTGGTTTCAGAACAAAAAGCTTCTGCAAGCTGGCAGGGCAATACGTTGTTCAGGAGTCTACTTGCTATACTATCATGTGAATGAGCTTGAATTTATTTAATTTGAATGACTACTTCTGATAAAACAACAAATTGGGTTAGGGTCCTTCGATGTGGTTTTTTTTTTTTTTTTTTTTTTTCCCCCATCAGGCTTTAAAATTCTGACAGGTTGCTTCCTATGCAAACAAAACTTGATTTGACCAAGAAGCTTTAACAAACTTACACTTTTTTGATACAGTCACGAACAGGCTGAAATTCTGATGTTTTGTTTCTGATCTTTTTTTCAGTTAAAAAAGATGTCCCCCCTTCAGCTGTTACAAGGCCTATATATGGTATTTTGGGAACAATACGACTGGTAGCAGGTAAGCAAAACAGAACTGTGCTCATTAAAAATACTTAGGAAAAATATATTGCTAAGGAAGCTTCAAAGACAATAGTCTTTGTGGGTATCTGATACTACATTTTATTCAGTATGGTGAGATTCATATTTTACAAATATGAAGGAAATTCAACATTAAAAGAAAAAGGGCAGACTGGAATAATTCTAAATTACAGGGAGTTACAGGATAAGGTAAGAGCAAGCTGTCCGTTCTTGCTTATCTCATAATAGTGTTTGGATATAAACTGTCACTGCCACAAATAAACATGATATGTAAGGTCTAAGCTTCCAGGAGAGTAAGCATTGCTATTCAAAAGATCTTTTGTGGGTAGACTTTTTTTCTAGAGTTTGAGACTAACGTAGTTTGAAAAATGATGTAATAAGGAAAATACTGAATGAAGGCTTCCATACATAGAAAGGATTTAAGTTCAGTCCGTCTTTGTGGTATTCCCAACTGAAGCAAAGTATGACTGTTAAATACAGTGACTTCTGACAGGATCTTAAACTATCAAACTTTATATGCTCATATCTGAATAAGAATTGCAGATCTTGCAGAGTAAGAGTAATGTAATGGACACCCTTGTCTTAAGTACTTGACAAGCACTAGTTGTTTTAAAACTGCACTGCCCCCAAAGGGAAATTTTCACAACTTCGGGTTTGGTAATGCCTTTTCATTCACCTGACTGAAGTTGCACCAAAGTATGTACTTTTTTTTTTCAGTAGCCTATTTTTCCCTCATACCCTCCAAAGCCTGACACTGTTTGTTAGTATATAGTTGTCAACTAAAGATTGTATCAGTTAACGTTTAGCTAAGCATGGTTAGGCATTTCACTGTTACCCGTTAACTGTAAAACTGGTTTGATATCTAGCAATGCAGCATCTTTAACAGGCATGAATATTCTTCCCCTATTACAGTATTAGAGGAAAAAATGGATGGAATAATATTTGAAGTGCTTGAAATGTCAACCCAAATGTCACATACTCTAATAGGAAAAGACAATATTGAAAATTCATGTTGGATTAAATGCACCTATTTGTACAGCACCTTTGTGGCATAGTGGTGAACATAATGCAGTGGTTTTTGTAAGGTATCTGGGTGCTTGTGACATACCAACCATAAGCAATACTTACACCTTGAGATGCAAACATGCTAGACCTTT
>VXAA01003989.1:1632154-1652525 GCA_013399115.1 Anseranas semipalmata
AAAAAAAAAAAAAAAAAAAATACGGTGGGGTTGGTACTTGCTCTTTGACTAACTATATAGGCTAGATACCTGATATAATAATTATCCTGCTCATAAAACTTGGAGTATAGTAATAAAAGCAAATCATGGATTAGTCTACTGCATGCAATGTGAACTCTTTCTGCTTTGGCAATTAGATCTTGTTTGAATGCTTTAGTAAAAAATGTAGTAGATTTTGTGGTTTCCTGCTTCTGCGTGGCCTGCTTATTGGTTTGCTCAAGTGAAGCTTCAAGTAAACATTTAATGGTTATATAATGTATGAAAGATTTTTTTCTGTCAACGTACTATTTCATGAAGTAATCTTTTCTTCAAAAACAAGGTGGCACTGAAATAAAGCTATACTGCATTTTCCAACAAATGTAAATCAATTGCTTGGAGTGTACTGTCATGAGTTTTTTTTTTTTTTTTTTACTTTGTTTCTTATGCAACCAGGAAAACAGTAGACTTGCTCTCTTAAATTATTAAAACAAGAATCCTCCTCTGCTCTAGTTTGAACCTATTAGGACAATTTTTTTTTTTTTGGCATAAGATGAATAGGCTTTTTGGATTCCACAGCATGCTGCTTCTCGTATATTTCTGACTTGCCTTGAGCTTGATTTGGGAAGCACAGGGTCATTGGCCACCTTCTACATTTGAAACCCTAAAAACTCTTGGACCTTCTCTGCTCTGAATAAGAGTAGCTGACTACTTGTTTTTCCTTCTCCGTTTTGTAAATTCCTTAAACTTCTTGAGTAGTTCAAGATCTGTAAGTATAGAGAAGTAGGTAGCTTAGCAAGTGCATTTTTCATTTCCAGTCCCTTGATGCTGTAAAGAATAAAGTCCTAGGTGGAATTTGAAGAAACCTCACTCCTTCCTATTGGTTTGTTTTATGCTATGGTTATAGGTTACTTTTCTTAATATGTACATCTGTTTTGTTTTTTTAACTTTGCTTTTTCTGATTTATAGGCACATATCTTATTGTAATAACAAAAAAGAAAAAAGTAGGTGAGATTTTCAGTCATGCAATCTGGAAAGCAACAGACTTTGACATCCTCTCCTATAAAAAGACCATGCTGCACTTAACTGATATTCAGGTACAAGTGGATTGACTGGGGGAGTGGGGAGGAATTTCTTATGTTGATGTCCATTACCACAGGACTTAATTTGGTGAAACGGTGAAAGTTGGTTTTTGTTTTTTCAGAATCTCTTTGAACTATACTTCTTTCTTCTGATTTGTTCAGACTACTATAATTGATGGAACATTTAGGTATAGATGTAGATAAAGTTATGTCATTCAAGATAACTGATATTGTGCAACTTAGAGTATCGGTCCCATTGAGTTTGATCTGCATGATGGGCATTTTTCCCCCTTTTAGGATGAGGTTGTCTGTCTTGCTGTATCTGTCCTTGTTCCTGAATCCTCTAGCATCTTTCCTCTTCTGAGGGCCTTAATGAAGTCTTTGCTTGCCTGGTGTGCTGCAGAGGTGTTCTGGTGCTGCATTTTGTGCAGACTGTTACAAAGCAGTCTTCCCAAGCCAGTCATAAAATCACAGCCCTCTTCCTGTTTCATCTTTCTCTCAGCTTTACTATTCTTACAGTCGCTACGATAAGCTGCCTTGCTGACATCTAATTATATGCCTTCCTTAACTTACAGAATTGTTCAATTACATAATTACCCAGCAGGGACAAATTGATTTTGAGAGGGAGGAAAAGAATGAAGGTTTTTAAAAATAGATATGTTGTGGTTTGATAAAGAGTAGATAAGTGTCTAACCAGCAGAGCTGAAGGGAATCTGATGCTCCTTTCAGGAAAGGAATGAGATTAATCAAAGTCTGAATCAGAACACAGATTAGTTATTAGGATAATCTTGACAGTAAGTTTTGTATCCTTTCTTTTGCATTGCTATCTTGTCTTTTTTTAAACTAAATGGTTTTCAGGGAAACTAGTGGTAGCTTATAAGAATAAGGTATTTTGACAGTAATGACTGATAGCTTCTCTTTCTCCTCTCAACAGTTACAGGACAATAAAGTATTTTTGTCAATGCTTAGTCATGTCTTGAGTGTGGATGGATTTTATTTCTCAACTACGTATGACTTAACACACACTCTGCAACGGTTAGCCAACACCAGCCCAGAGTTCCAGGAGATGAGCCTATTGGAGAGGGTAAGTATTTCATGTTGTTTTGTATCTGTCTCAGATGTTGTCAACCAGTTCTGCATGGCATAAGTTTATTTTATGCAGTTGGTGTTAGATCACAAACTAGAAGTTTACAAAAAGCTTAGGATGATGTTGCTGAAATCAGTGGCCCCATTACACTGAGCTTAAACTTTCTGCTTTTTTAACAATGAACTAATATGTTAAACGGCAGAAGATGGTATTAGTTCATGATCCTCTCTTAAACTAGAAATGACTTTATTATTGTAATCACTAAATTAAACTAGTGAAATGGATTTGTATGTTTCCTAGATGCAAATATTTATAGTAGTGCTTTATTTCCCCCCCTACTTCTGTATTGTTAAGTTGTATAAGCTATACTATCTCTGATCTTGTCAATCCAGTTGTACTGGAGCAGTTCTCTTGAATAACAAGCTGACAGCTGGAGGGAAAAAGCAACCAAGGAAGTGTGCAAAGTACACAAAATCAAGTTACAGTTCGTTTGCTTCGTGGTGTGCTTGGAATAAGAGTGGAAATTGCTGGTGTGTAATGCTTTGGTATAGAAGTCTGTTCAGCACTGCAGCGTCCTATCAAAACCATTACAGGTTGTAGCTGAGTATACTTGTCCACTCAAGTTTCATAGCTTGGTAGCAACTTGAAGTTTCAGAAGTCTGTGCGAATGTGATGTCTGACTTCTAGATCAGGCAGGTCAGAAGTACTTTCTGAGATGTCTGATTTAAATTAATTTAGAAAGAACTTGAGATAGTTTGCTTCTAACTTCAATATTAAACATTTCTAATTGCAACAAGAAAGAACTAAGCAGAAAAATTGAGAGAAAGCAAATTATTCCTTTGCCCTAAAATGGGAGCAAATCCTTATTCTGGTAAATAAGTGTATAATGCAGCATAAACAAGGTTTAAACAGCCTAAACAATGAAATACTGAAACCTTGGAAGTGAATAACACTTGCTTTTGCAGGAGCAGTGGCAGTAGAGTCACCAAAATATTGTCTCTTAGTTACTGAAACTGTCTACTCTGGGGAAGCATTTCACTCTTTCTTCTTCCCAAGAATTTAAAAAAAAAAAAAAAGCACATTTTTACATTATAACTGGGGACTATTTTGCATTATCAAATGCTTTTCCAGTGGTACTCTTGCAAGGGAAAGCAGTTGCTGACATGAAAAGACTGTTTGCCATAAAATTGTGGCACCTCAGAAGGTTGCTTGAAAGATGAAGCACGGTAGAAAAGGAGAGTTTGAAGTAAATTCAGATGTTAGTTAGCTAAGCCATTTTAATATAATTTTGTATCCATTGTTGCAGTATAATGGTTTAACAAGACTGGTAGCAATTTCAGGCATCTTCATTTCACCTCTGCAAAAGAAGCTTGGCTGTTGGTTGGTGTGTGGTTTTTTTGTTTAACAGTCCTAGTAGAAGGAAACAACCCCAGCATAAGGGAGGGCATCCTCTCATGTTCTTTTACTAGTTCAAACCCTACTTGCAGTATCTTCTGGCAGATAGTTCTATTTATCTTCTTCTCTTAGATCAAGGACTGTTCCAACACTGAGCTTGAATTATCCTCATCCTCACTGATGCATTGTCTTGCCTGCCTCATCCTAGAGTTGAGATTTACGCCATCTTCCCAGAGCCTGTGCTATGTTCTGCAGCAAATGTCACTTTCGTGACTAATCTGGTAGCTTTTTGGAATGTGCTCAGCAACCTGCTTGAGACGTTTTTGAGGTGAACTGGAAATAGGAAATACATGAAGTTGAAGAGGATCGTTTATGCAGCTGAAAAAAAATTTCTTATTTAACTACAAGTATTGTTTAACTTTCAGTTCTCAGGATTATAAGTTTTGCATGCAATAATCAAAACTCTTACCATCTGCTCATTTTAGGAATGTTACCTTGCTATTGTTCTTAAAATTTTGGGTGATCTCTTTGAGCCTTATTTGTGTAAGACGAAAACTTGAATGTTTTTCTGATACTGCAGCTGAAATTGTTAATGGTTGAACACATCTGAAGTGTCTGGCAACCCCCTCAAAGATTGGAGAGAACCGTTCTTTAACAATTTTAATTTTATTTAGATTTCTATTTGAACATATATGGAAGGTACTAGTGAAAGAAGGGTGTTCCACCTCCATGTACATCTATTCACCTAAACTTGTGTAAGGCATGGATACCATGACATAGCCCTTATATTGAATTAAACAGAACTGAGAGTTTCTAAAAGTATGGGTTTCCTTTTTTGCTGCAGGCAGATCCACGGTTCGTGTGGAATGGGCATCTTCTTAGAGAATTTGCTGCTCAGCCAGAGGTAAATGCTTTGTAATAATTAACGTTGATACAGAGTGAATATACTTTTAGTAAAACTATACATTTTCCTATAATTCTGTCTTTTATGTCAGACAGCCAGAATCTAGCATAGCTTGGTTATTTGTCTTTTAGTTGAGTATAGTGGCAATCTTCTACTTTCAAACTTCCAACTTTATGTCAATGTCCTCAATAGCACATACAGTAAAGCTGATTCTTTGCAAGTGTCTGCATTTGAAGATACTGTGCTGAGACCGTGCTCATATAAACTGAAAGCAAAGTTACACTGCAGAGCATATGCTTCTCAAGCTTTTTAAAATCTAACTACTAATTTTTCTTTAGGTATAAGCAAGGTTCAGCTCAGCACTCTTTCTAAGACTAGCTAGCGTCTCTGTGAATGCAGTTTAAACTCCACTTGCCTAGTGAGTAGGTCATAAAGCTGGCACTTGAGTAAGACCCACACTTTATGTTCTTTTTTTATATTTCCAGTAAAGGCTAACACAATGTAACCTTTGAATTCACTTAGTCTAGCAAATACAAGTGTACGACCAGGAGCTGCACTGGTAGTACCTCAGTGGTCAGATTGATCTAAGCTCCTTCCTACTAGAGACTTTAGAAATGTATTAAACTTACTGAATTGCCTGCACTAGAGCAACCTCTTTCTCTTTATCAGTACTTGCCTTTTATCCAAGTGAATGACGCTGTTGCTATTTCTGTCTCAGTAACCTGTGGAGATGTGCTTTTACGTTAAGCACTGTTTGAAAAGGCTGGATTGTGCACCGCTTCTGGAATGCGAAAATACAAATTGGCAAAGGGCTGTTGTGCATATTCCAGAGGCATATGACTGAGTAGATGGTTTAGATGGTGCTATACAAACAAAGCTGGGGAAATGAGAGAGAACCTGTGGTGGGAAGAGCAAAGAAAGCTAACTGGCTGGTTCATGAAAACAGAAGTAGGAGGCAAAACACAGAAGTTGAAGAGGGAGATAAATGATATGTAAGAGGAAGCATGACTTAATAGTGACTACAGGTGGCTTGCCATAGTAACAGTTGCAGGTAATGAGATGTGAAAATTCTGACTTCTAGCACTGGAAAACTTTCATTTTAAACTTCATTGAAAGACCGAATTATTCAGGCGTGGCAGGATGGGAAAAATCCTGGAACAAGCATTTCAAGTATTAATCACAAAGAGTTATTCCTTACCAAAGTCTTATGTTGCTAATTGCTACTCAGGTTGCATCCTTCTGTTGAGATGCAGCAAATACCATATCAAAAGGTTTTCGGTGTGGACTGGCTTATATCTAGCATGTTTGTAGAAGAGTAAATGCCTTGTATAGAACAAAGCAGCTTGGTGCTGTCAAGGTCACTTAGGATTAAGCTTTCACTTTTACCCTACTACTAACAAGGGTTATATGTGCTGCTGTTGTCTGTAAACTTTTCTCTGAAAGAATTACTGCATCCTAAACTAAAAGTAAAGGCTATCAACCATACAGACCTATCTTAAAAACTCCTAGACAAACCATAGTTAGTTATCTTTTTTTGGTTGTTCGTGTTTAATATTTTGAAAATGTATTGTGTGGGGGTTTTCTTGTTTTTTTGTTTTTTTTCAGATCCATAGGTTTGCTACACCAGTGATGCATGGATGTATCCTTTTCTGTTGTAAAGCTCAATGCTGAATTTGGTAGTCTATGGCAAAGTGATTGCTGCCAAGGTCGCTATGTTGGCAATGTAACACAGAACATAATACCAGAATTGGGTTCTAATTTGTTCAGATATGAATGCTACATGCTGTTTGATAGCCCACTTACACGTTAATTCAAATGAATATTCTGCTTTTAAGGCTCAATGTACTTATTTTACAGGCAAGATTTGCATAACTGTTTTTCAAGGAAGTGAAGGTTAAGATGAATATGGCAAATGCTCTTACGTCAGCCTTAGTGCTTCTTATCTTACTATGAGAATACCTTCACTTAGCATTTACTTCGGATTTTAAAACAAGGGAGAGTAGTTTTAACTTGAAGGAATGCTTATGAATGCTCCTGTTGATGAATAAAAAGATGAGGAGTTCTGCTGAAGGCTCCTTCAGCACTTTCCTAGCTGGCTGCTTTTCCTGCAACAGCACTTTAGGTAACAGCCTTTTTAGCAAAGCAGTCGTGAGTTTATTTTTGACAGGGAGCATAGTCTTGTGAGTAGGCCTAATGCTCTCTGGAAGCAACGTTCTTCGTGCAGCATGTGATCAACAGCAGCTCCTAGGTTCTGACTTGGCAGCACGAAAAGGAGTGGCTAAGGTTTGACAGAATAACTTGTGCAGCATTCTCCTTAGTTCTTCTATTGCAAAGGATGCTCAGGTGTGCAGGGCTGCATCAGTTGTTCTGGTAGGACTGTTAGCAACTGGCAAGTCTCCAGTCCTTCTTTCCTGTGACTTCATTTAATGGAAAATGTTGTGGGAGTAGGTGGAGAGGCAAGGAAAGATAGCAAAAGGGAACTGTCAAAACAACCCAGTCCGTATCCTGCCTCTGCAGGTCCTGGGTGGAAGAGTCTGGGTGGATTGCAATTAGCAATTGGCAGACTGCAATTAACACCTTCCTCTGTCCTACTTTCACTATATAAATAATTAGCATGAGTAATATGTGGTGCTGTAATTCTAATATTAACCAAATATGTTAGAGAACCTAAGAATTCAAAGAAACTGTTTTGTTTTTTTTTTTTTTAGTGATGAAAATGCTAGGAAGAGCCTTCAGCAGAACTGTCATAGTGCCACTACAAGTTAATTCATAAAATCAAAGATTTCCCCATATAAACTCATATATATTTTGTTCAACTATCTAGACCAGGCTTCTAGTCTTTCAGTGATGATAAATAATGGACTTACTTGGGTAACTGAGACTCTGATCAACTAAAGCCTAAACTAAATTTAATATTTCCCTTGCTGCTACTTCTTCCCTCTCCTTACCCCCACAAAAAACACCTCTAAAAAACAACAAGTTATGTCTTTTCCTTTTTAGAGGGTATGATAAGTAGCCAATAGCAAGTTGCCACTTAAGTTGGGACAGATTACACGCACAGAAAATGAGACGAATATTGCATTACACTTTTGGAGAGCAAAATTCTTTGGAATACTTAAAGTTGTTTGGGCTTTGTAGCCTTTCTTTTGTTCCAGGAAGGACTTGTATTAGTGTGAAATTCTGTTGATTGCTTCCAATACAGTATGCTAATGCTGCAGCTTGGAAAAATTGCACATTTCAGTCTTGTGCTTATTTTAAAGTTGTAGGTTTTGGTTGTTAGTGGCAAAGGATGAAGGCCTATGAATCCACCTGGAGAAACTATTCATGAGGAATGCTGGTCTCTTCTAGATTCAATAACTTACTGTAATCCTAATAAAGGCAATTATAAGCAGCACAGAACAAGAATCCAAAACTGAAACTAGTTGTTGATGACCCCTGTTTGTTCATTGCTTGAACTTAGTCACAGTTCATGGTGCATTTGCCACTTTGGGTATCTAGCCTGAGCAGGAAAGCATATTCCGTTAAGAAGTTCCTACTGAAGACTTGGTATGTGTTTGGTTTTTTGTGTGTGCGTGCGTGCGTGGATTTGAAAGCCAGTCTACATTACTGCTAGTTCTGGAATCTCTAAATGTGATGTACGTTGGACCTACAGGTACAAGGTTTAATAGCCTAAGATACTTCCTTTTCTAAAAGCTTAGAGAAAAAATTTTGGAGTGGTCCTTTTAATGAAAAGCAATAGGGGTAAGAAACTGTTAAGATAGCTTAATAGAGGTATGGATGAGATGGATATAGCAAAAAACAGAACTTCAGAAGTCAGTCCATTTAATGATATTCTTAGGGCCATAAGGACAGATTAATCTTCACAGAATCACAGAATCTTTTGGTTGGAAGAGACCTTCAAGATCACCTAGTCCAACCTATGACCTAACACTAACAATCCCTCCACTAGACCATGTCTCCAAGCTGTGCATCCAAACGTCTTTTAAATACATCCAGGGATGGTGACTCGACCACCTCCCTGGGCAGCCTGTTCCAATGNCAGGCTAAACAACCCCAGCTCCCTCAGCCGCTCCTCGTAGGACTTGTTCTCCAGACCCCTCACTAGTTTCGTTGCCCTTCTCTGGACCCACTCCAGCACCTCGATGTCCTTCCTGTAGTGAGGGGCCCAAAACTGAACACAGTACTCGAGGTGCGGCCTCACCAGAGCCGAGTACAGGGGGACAATCACTTCCCTAGTCCTGCTGGCCACACTGTTCCTGATACAAGCCAGGATGCCGTTGGCCTTCTTGGCCACCTGAGCACACTGCTGGCTCATATTCAGCCGACTATCAACCAGCACACCCAGGTCCTTCTCTGCCAGGCAGCTTTCCAGCCATTCATCCCCCAGCCTGTAGCGCTGCTTGGGGTTGTTGCGCCCCAAGTGCAGGAGTCCCACATACTAAAAATTATAGTAGTTTTAATGCATGTTTATCAGTGACATCCAGTATGTGCTGTCTTTTGAGATGCACGTGCTGATACTTAGAAGTTACTTTCTCTCAAGTTTATTGTTTAACTGTTATCGATGTGGGAACTGTTACAGGATTTTTTGAATGTGATCACTTGGTTCCTTGATGTTGACGATTTCTTGATATGTAAAAATATCCTAAGAAAAGTATTTTTCCTTATTGTTATTCATCAGTTATCACTATGCACTCTTGTTCTATTAATGGCAAGTGTTTTGACTGGCTGCTTGTTTCCAGAAGAAGCTGTTTCAGGGCTGGTGTACGCTACTATGTAAGAGGTAAAATAGCAAATAATTTTTTTTTTAATTAAATCAATCTATACACGTGACTTCCCTTTAAGAGCAATTGCTGTACAATGACTTGAACAAACAATGCGTATAATAGTTTATATCAAGAGTTCCTTCCCCCCACCCCCCCCCGAAAAAGGGAACCTATCATTGGTGCGGCAGGGGGAACCCTGTATAGTGGTGCTCTCTAATTATTTCAGGTTCAAAAGTGAACAAAAAAATGATTTAAATTACATTGTTCTGTGTGAGTCCCAACATAACATGGTTTTGAAGAAATAAGTCAGTTTCTGCAGTACCTTTGCTATTGAATTACAGATATTTCAGTGTCAAAGCACTCGTGTTTTATTTTCTATTAAACTACTCGATTTCTAGGACTATAATTATCAAAATGGGGTAAGCACGACTGTGCTTCTTCAGTAATTAAATTTGATACAGATCACGTTAAACTTCTGCCAAAGGCATTTTTAATTTACCATCTCCAGGCAGCTCTGGTATTCTCATGCTTTCTATGCGTGCTTAGAAGGGAAGGGTGGGAGGCCTTTTGCTGATACCTTGTTGCTGTTCTGCAGCCAGTCTGAGCTGGTTAACCAGGTCTTTCTCCTACTCAGGTATTGATTCAGAAGGACACGCAGCTAACTTTGTTGAAACAGAACAAATTGTGCATTACAAGGGGAGCAAAGCATCATTTGTTCAGGTAAAGTCAGTGCAATGAACTTCTAACTGGCTTAAGATATATGTGTGTGTATATAGGTAGCTCGGTCTTTCTATGTTTCTGCAGATACATATATAAAAAAGTATGGACATGCACAAATAAACTAACCCAGTCTGTTTTATTTTAAAATGGCAAGTGAGTTTGTAAGTGTTGTTGTTTAAAGATATTTACATATTATTTTTCAGACCCGTGGATCAATTCCTTTTTTCTGGTCTCAAAGACCGAACCTCAAGTATAAACCAAAGCCACAGATCAGCAAGTCAGTAAATCATGTATGTGAGTGCTTGTTGTGTCTTGGGGTTTTAATATATTTCTGGGCTTGTATAGATATGATAGGGTGATGTTCTGTAATCAGAAGAATAAAACCCAGCAATATTGGATTGCTTTTTTTTTTTTTTTTTTTTGNGTAGCGAGAACCCTTGTACTCCTTGGGAGGAGTTCAGAGCCTGGAAAAAAAAAAAAAGCCCAATGGTGAATGGGGGTACTGTTTTCTATTTTGGTTATTGTTTGCAGTAGTTTTAGTAGCTGGACAATACTCATTATCCGTGGCTTGCTTAAGGAGAGCTGAATGGTCTTGGGGATGAAAGTAGAAATATATTAACACAATAGAGAACAACAAACACTTTTAGTTATAAAACTGCCTATGCAGTATCATCAAAAAGATGATTGTAGGGATTTCTTGTAAATCAGATCTTAAATTTGTCATCACATTTCCTTTCTTTTCCAGATGGATGGCTTCCAAAGACATTTTGACTCACAAATAATCAGCTATGGAAAGCAAATGATTGTTAACTTGGTATGCTTTCACTTGTTCTTCCTGAGAAAGCTGCTGTTCTTTCAAGTGGGCTTACAAATAACGCTGTCTTTTTTTCCTTTATTTCCAGGTTAACCAAAAGGGTTCTGAGAAGCCTCTTGAGCAGACATTTGCAAAAATGGTGAACAGCATGGCAAATGGAATGGTCAGGTACATGTGAAGTGGAATGATACATTCCTGTGTTTAAAAGCCAAGCAGAGAGTGATCAGTGCTTTCAGGGCCTTTACCAAATAGCTGACTTGCTAGTTTTGTTTTTACAAAGTGACCTGTATATGACCAATGCCCCTACTTCAGAGCTTAAATTCTTATCAGACTTGAGATTGTGAAGAGAAGATGGGACGAAGAGGAGACAAACAGAACAAAGAAGGGAGGTCAAGGGTTATGGTAATGCCAGTATTGGAATAACAGTATGCCATGAGAACTGTGGATTGGAGGCCTTCTGTATTTCAGGGGGGAAAAAAATCATGCCCTGTAGAACAAGCTTCTGGTGGAAGGTCTTGGTTGCATTGCTAGCTTGGTAAGGGAGTGCTAAATGTCAGCAAAACAGTATTGGACATAAAGGAGGAAACAGTAAGGGAGTGTGCAACTTAAATGTGTGGACCTCAGAGTACCTGGGTCAAGTGAGTGGAGGATGCACTTTAATCGCAAGAGGAATTCCATCTGTTTGTGGGAATCTTGAATGCAGTACACAATTTAACAACCTGCCTGCACTTGCTTTCACTATTTTCTAGATGGAGGGATAGCATAAAGCTCCCACAGACCCTTACCTCTATCTTTTTTCCTGGAAACTGCTATATAGTTCTGTCAATCTCATCTATGTGAAATGACAAAATCCCTTGAAGGGGGAAAAAGGCATCCTTTTTTTAAGGATTCACTTTTGTCTAAGCATAACTAGGGAATTACAAAGTCTAATCGAGATGCTCTTAAGTCGTGACATACCTTGAATTTTTTCCAGCCTTTTTTCCCTGTTTATATAATACCCTGTTGCTGCCTTCATCAGTGTAGTTATAGATGTCTGTCTGTCTGTCTCCTGTGAGCTTCTTCCTCAGGGGCATTTGTCTGTGTGGTACTAGTATATGGGTATGGTCTTTTTTCGGAAGACCACTTCTAAAGTGAGCTCTTTCTTCACGCTCGCGTCTAGGCTGGTATTGATATCTTTGCTGCACAAAGCTTGTGGAATTAAGTGCATCTTTGTTCTCAGTTCCACCAGCTGACTTCATAGCAATATGTAAAATTCTGTCAGGGTGTTCGAACTGATGTTTTCTTCTCTGTATGTGTTTTTAAAACAAATGAACAAACAAAAAGTGCTTGTCAGCTTCATTTTCTTAATACTGCCAAATTCCTTTTTCTGTTTTTAATCAATTTTGATTGGTGTTTACCTGCCAGACTTATGTGACTTGAGTCTTCAATGCATGTATATGATTTTTCTTCCCGTGAATATCCTTGAAAGATTGGCAAATAACTTTTGGATTATGAGAACTTGAGGGGGAAGAACTTAATGCCCTTCAATTCACAGCAAATGTTTATGTATAACAGTTGAATCAAACACCATTCACCTCAAGCACTTCTTGGCAGAAACAAATTGGCTGTTAAACTCTTGTTCCAAGTCAGTAGATGCTTAATTTTTATTATGGCAGAGAAGGTGTTCAAACAGAACCCGGTTTCTAGAGAGCCATTGGGGGGGGATTGTGCTGCATGCCAGAGAAGAATGTTACATTTCAACACAGTCTCTTTCAAAGTGAACAAGTTCCCAATGCAGTTGCTTGGATCAGAGGAAGGCAGAGAGGGATCCTGAGCGGGCACTGATGAAATCCTGTCCCTGTCAGTGCTCAAATATTCTGACTGATATTTGCTGGAAGCTATCTCTAAAGAGAAACAAATCCTCTGTCACTGTCTGTTTTATAGATCAGTCCTTCCCTGTGGATTTTTCTGATACCTTCACTGCAGTATGTATATAATCTAAAAAGATGCTTCTTTCTCTGAACAGGTACATAGCATTTGACTTCCATAAAGAATGCAGTCACATGAGGTGGGATCGACTTCAGATTTTGATGGATCAACTAGCAGAACAGCAAGATGAGTTTAGGTAAGATTCTGTGGTTCTCTTCTGTACTGTTAAAATGAGACCAATTTCCCACAGTTTTTATTGTCTTAAGATGCACTAAAACAGACCTGTAATCTTCTATAAAGAAGATGTATTCATATGCATTAGTGCTTCCTTATCTTTTATCTCTTGCTGATACCAGGTGCAAGGTTAAAGACCAGTTAGTAGGTAAAATATAGACCCCTCTTTTATGTCCCAATAAAGTGGTTCTGAGAACCACAGCAGCCCTGCGTTGTGCCTCAAGAACTGCCTTTGTACCTTCAAATAAACAATTTGAAGAAATCAGTGTGCATACAACTGTGAAGTTGCAAAAAGATGTCTCCTTTGGCATTTTTCATCCAAGAGTAATTCCATGTGTTGACAGCAAACTTTTCTGCTACATCATGTCACTCAGTGCTCCATTGGCTCCAGCCCCTTTTTCTTTGTTCTTTTTGAAAGTGTTTTACATCTCTAATGCACATTGTTTATGGTACCAAACCTTGGCACTAGCCCTGATTGTTGGTCTTTGCTAACAAAAGTAATCCACAAGGAACTAAATTCTCATTTTTAGTCATGTAAAAGTAGACTGTGTCCAAATCAACTTAAGTCTGTATTTAGTCAGACGAGTATGTTGCTTTAAGCACTTCTCAGTCTTTACCACTTGTAGACATGTAGATTGATAGGATGACTATTTACTTTGCTCTGCCTTTCCAATTGCTTCTTTCCTGTTGTTAGGGTCTTGTGTTAGCTGATCTACTTTGTGCCTTAGGCACATTACAGAACTGGCTGTGTTATAGTCTAACCAAAAAAGATGGTGAGCTGCAGACTAGAACAGGAGTTGCATGGATGAGATTTCTTGCTTGGAATGAAGACTGTCAGAATAATATGAATTAATCGTGATAGTGAATACAGCTTCCCCACCACCAAGAAAAGGCCCCAAACCTTCATGAAGACCAGAAGAATAAATTGGTTTCAGAGCACTTCAAAGAAGGAAAAATAAGTGTGTAGGTTTCTTATATGGCAAGGATCCTTTATTAGAGTGAATGCTGGGAATTGCATCATGTTTACTTCAACTGCTATTGGAGGCCTACAAAAGAACCAAGTTTTCTTGAAATGAAAAAGGAGGCCATGTGTCTGCTACAACAAGATAAAGAAATGAAAGCTCTTCAAGATTAGGCTGCTTCTATGTTGCCTTGTTTTATTTCACCTTGGGTGACTGTTTTTTAAATAGTGACAGGAAAAATCTGAGTTCTATCCTCTTAAAAATAATTCTGCACTGCAGAGAGAGGTAAACAACTCTTCTGCAGATTGAATCCAGTTGTGAAAGATCTGATAGAAGGCTTACTCTTCTATTTTTCAATGATTTTTTTTTAAGAGCGATTATAGGAGATGCACTACTTAATCGATCATTAACCAGAAATGTCTATTCTTCAGCTACACTAATTATCGTAATATCAGTTCTAGGCAAAACTTACGGGAGGAGGAAAAACCAAAGATTTCAAGGGTGTAAACTCACCTTTAATCATTCAACAATGTAAAACAGTTTAAATCTAGTTCTGCAAGAATTACAAAACTAGATCTTGTTAACACAAGGTTGATCAAAGTAAATATATATGCTTCTATGTAAGGCTCTTGATTTTTAGTACTTCATGACTCTGTTTTTTAGTCTTAAAATGCTGTGCAGTAACAGTGGATCATATGCTGGTCCAAATTCAGAGTTTGTAATTACATAATGGAGTAGCTTAATCTACTGGGTATGATCTGTAAATCTTTAGGCAACTGGAAGTTTAATGCTATAGCAGAAGGATAAGTCCCATTCACACATCCAACTGATGATTTGATTTGCATACTGGTCTCACCAGCTTAGTTATCAGAATATTTGCATGCAATTCAGTATTTAAAATGAGCTGTTTAATACCAGTTACTGGGCTTTAAAAAATTGAGGCAATGATTAGCATATGTAGTTGTAAGAGGGAACATCTGGTTTCCCCAGATCTTCATATAATGGAGAAGAAGATGGTAAGAACTGATGGTAGTGAATTTTCAGTAGTGGCCTTAAAAACTTGAATACCTTCTATGGAAGAACTGTTCCTGATAGTTTATATTACTCTATGTGGTGGTGACTGGATTGAAGCAGGTAACCAGGTATATAGGTCCAAATCTGGTTACTTTTGCCGTTTACACTCTACTAATGATCTTGGTAATTGTGGAGCTAGGGCTATAATAACATACATAAACATAAAACTTAAGTCACTGTTGTGCTAGAAACTGTTCTTCCCAGTGGCGTATAGCTCAATATTGCTGTCTGTCTGCATGATAATAGTGAGTACTGCTCAGAGATTACCAAATGTTCATGTATTGATGCTGCTTTTTGTCGTGGGAGGGGAAGAATTCAGGGAGGCATCACAGTTCAAAGACCTGGCTAACAACTCTTCATATGCTCTAGGTAACTATTTCAGCTGCTGAAATATTTACTTGTCAGAATGTGCACTTTCTATAGACTGTTATCTATAAATACTTAGGTGGATTCTATGTGTTAGTTATTTTCTAGTTGATTCCGATGGTAAAATTGTGACTCAGCAGGAAGGAATATTCCGCAGTAACTGTATGGACTGCCTTGATCGGACAAATGTGATTCAGAGCTTGTTGGCACGCCGATCTCTTCAAGCCCAGCTTCAGGTAAATATCTTATTCGTTTAACAAGCTCTAAGAGGAGGAAGGCTTTGTTTGGAACTGAAGCATAATTTAACACTTCAAGTATGCAAGCTCTTATCGAGTTACTGCAGCGCTTGCTTGAAATGCACTGGCCAGATTCTAGTTTAATGAATAAAGCCTTTTCTAAAAGCAAATCTTAATATTTCTAGTGAATTGCTAGTGAGCTTCAATATACTTTTTGTTTCAGAGGCTAGGTGTTTTGCATGTTGGACAGAGAATTGAGGAGCAGGCAGACTTTGAGAAAATCTACAAAAATGGTATGCTGTTCAGAATTCAAAAAAAATCTTTTCTCCAACAAAGTAAATAACTTCCTTAATGTTTCTCAATGTTTTCCTGTTCACAGCATGGGCTGATAATGCTAATGCTTGTGCCAAACAATATGCTGGAACTGGTGCCTTAAAGACAGATTACACAAGGCAAGTCAGCCTTTCCTGTAAAGGCCTTCTGAGTTTTTCTGCACATTTGGGGCTTTCTTTAGGTCTTCATATATGAAAAGATCACTAATTTGGGGCCTAGGCCAATTAAGGAATTTTGCAATGGTTTTGTTTAATTGCTAAAGCATGAGAATAGAATCTACAGAAGAAGACTATTCTTTGCTGTGGTTATATGAAAGGAAAAAAGGCAATCTGGAAATAAAAAGCAAGAAAATGAGCCTCTTCGAGGTGCATTTGTGTTGTGGGATGGAGAGAAGTGTAATTCTGTTTTCAAATAACTTTTGTTCCAAGTGTGTGTGGTATTAATGCAGAGGCAGCACAAGATAATTTTATGTATCTGTAGGTATTCGTTAAACATAGTGCACATTTGATCAATGAAAGGACTGTAAATCTGAAATTCTCTTCCTGAATGTATAAATGTTAAATATTTTTCAAAACCTCTTGCAGAACTGGAAAAAGGACTCAGTGGGGCTTAATAATGGATGGCTGGAACTCACTAATACGTTACTACAAAAATAACTTTTCTGATGGATTTAGACAAGTAAGTTCGGCTTTTAACTGTGGGAAAATGCATTTGATTGATACTGCTGGGCATTTTAACTCTTGCTGTTTCTCCTCCAGGATGCTATTGATCTCTTTCTTGGAAATTATTCAGTGGATGAAGTAGAACCTGCTAGTCCTCTACATGTCAAGAAAGATTGGAAGTTCTTAGCTGTGAGTATGGAGACTTTATTCATGTCTGGAGAAACACACGAAACCTATTAGTCACTTGCATCAGTAAGACTAAGTAGAAATTGTCTATTTAGTAATGGAGTGTCCCTATAATCTGGTTCTGTTTCTATGATACCTGCTTATAGGACTAAACCCAGACTGTTCCCTTGACAGAAAATGGAGTGTCCTTGAGGTATTGAAAAAAACACCGCTTGCTTTTTTTTAAATCTGCTTCATCAACTGGAAAGGGAGAAATTCTACTAGTCACCATCAGTGACTGTTTCCTTCTGCAGAAGAAGCTTGTGAAGATCTCTTCTCACATTTCATGCAGAAGCATAGACTGTAAAATGAAGATTTTTTTTTTTTTTTTTCCCCTTCTATGTAGCAGAAAGGGGTTTGGGGACATTAGGGGTTTAATTGGTAGCTAGTGTGCTTTTTTTAAAAAAAAAAAACTTTACATCTCATCTAATAGATAAAAGATGTATTTTAATTCTGAACCTCAATATTGAACACATTTTACAAAAATTTGGAACTATCAAAAAATTTACAGTTGTACCTGACATCAGCAGTTGAAGCAACTCTATGGCAAAGCAAGTAAATAGCTTTGCAGTACATCCTAGCTTAAAGGAATGTAACAAATATATGTGCTATTATATCATGTAATTATTCTTTTTCTTTCCCCAGTTGCCTATTATAATGGTGGTTGCTTTCTCCATGTGCATTATTTGTTTGCTAATGGCTGGTAAGTTGCTTCTGAGTTTAACTTCACAAAATTAGCTTGCTCGTGTGGATTGTATGTGGTGGGTTTGTTTTCCCCCCACCTTCAAATGGTTACTAGAAAATATTCAATATAAATGTGCTTCTCAGTCATACTAAAAGGTGTTTGAGAAAGGCTCTGGAGACTGAGGGTCAGCATGGTATCATTAATGTGGAAAAAACTGAGGTACTGTAGAAAACAATGCTAAAACTTCTGTGGAAGTCACTTGGGACAATTGATTGCCCCTGAATTTAGTTCTACCTGAGTAGACATATGGCTCTGTTATAGTCTGGATGAATCCCCTGAAGAACACCTACCTAACTTTTGGCACAAAGGCAATTCAGAAAAGTCAGATATAGGCATAAGCTGGGTCTGATGAATGTCCCCCTAATCTCATTTGTGTTGGGAATTGAAGTTTTAGCTTTGTGCTTTTGCCTTGCATTTTCTAATGTTAGTGCCAATGGAGTTCTTGACTCCGTGACCTCTGTAGCTGTGTGTTTAAAGTGCTCTAAGAACTATGTGACAAACAGAATGCTAGTTTATGAATAAGCAGCTTTGACAAGTCAACTTCTAGGTAGGGAAATACAAAATGGTATAAGAAAAGACCCTAGTACCTTTGAAGCACTTTTAACTTCATTTGATATTTGTGGGAGGGCTTGAAATGTTTTGGTTTTGTACGTGGATACTCTCTCTGCTAGTTGGAAATGATGAACTACAGTGTTTGTCTGACTCTCAACAGGTGATACATGGACTGAGACACTGGCCTACGTGCTTTTCTGGGGAAGTGCAAGCTTTGGAACTTTTGCTATCATCCTTTACAACGGCAAGGATTTTGTAGATGCACCCAAGCTGGTCCAGAAAGAGAAGATGGACTGAATTTGTGTGTGTGGAAAGCGGCTTGGTACTGAGGATTCCTCAAGCCATACTTGGAGTCTCTACTGACCTGCTTTCCACACTGAATAGTGGTCTTATGAACATTCTTCCTTGGCAGCACTGGGGGGAGAGAAAAGAGTGTCCTTTGGTGGTAGCTTTCAACTGAGATCTGACTCGGCAATCTTAGCTGCAATGGTCTTTGGAATATTGCATTAGTGGAGGGGGCTCCACTCAGTTTACTCAGATGATTTGAAGATTAAAGCCAGCTTTTCGGTGAATGGAGTGTTGCAGGGTATAAGTGGACTGCTTAAGCTCATTGCCCGTGTGGCAGTTTCAGCTGAATTTTTGTTCTCTGGCTTGACAGGAGAGCTCTGATGCTGTTCTTGTGTCAAAATACCTGGATGTTGGAGCTTCCCTGAACAAATGAAGCTTCATAAGGACAGAAAGTCTTGTTCCAAGACTCGTAGCTGGATTACATTTGCTGTGATAAAGTCCATGTTAACAAGTCCTTTGTGCATGTGTTTTTGTTTTTTTGTTTTCCACCAAGTGTAAAGGATTTGTTGAATCCTAATGCTCTTCCGAAATGAGCTTTTTGTCCTGCGTTATCTAGGACTGATGCAATATTCTACTAATCATTGGTTGGGTGAAAGGACAGTGTAATTGGATGCTCCTGAAGTTGCAAATGTCTTGCACTGTTTCAGTACTACAGTCTCCAGATGATGATTCATTAGTTAGCACATGAAAATAGATTTTTTCTTTCTAAATATGTAAATGAAATCAAAGAATGTAAAAATCCTTTGCAGTGTTTATTGAACCCTCCTTATGCTAAAGGTCCAAAGTACTACATTACTTTAAGAACGGTCACAATATAGAAGGTGAACTTCATATTGTTTTGCTAGTCAGCTGCCTCTGTACTTTTTATGTTGAAATAATTTAGGAAAAAAGCAAGAATCTGAGGAGAAAGTGTTAGCCTAACTCCATGTTTGCACTTGGGAGCAACAGCTTGCTTTTCATGCATGATGACGTAACACACTTTAAAAAAAAGAAAAGAAAAAAGCTACAATATAATTTATGCTGGTTAACAATAAATGTGTGTCTTTAAATTTAGTGCTTCCAAGCTGTATAAAAATAAGTAATCCTAATCAAGGACCAATTTTAAACTATTTTGTCACTTATTTTATATGGTTTGTTCAAAACCAGACATGAAACTTGCTTAAGGCGCTGTGCATTGTTTCATATTTCCTGTAAGTACAGCTGTATATCCAGATTGCAATTATAAAATTTAAATAGGGGGAAGGGAGAAATGTGTAGAATATTAGAACTAGCACAGTTGTCATTGAAGCTAGAACACAAAACACTGATAATCCAGTGTTTCACTGTGTTATGACTGAAAATATGTACAGATTTTTGCAATTGTTAACTGTTCATTTTAATCTTGAATGTTTCTGGAGGCCTCTGTGGGTTTTGTGTAAACATAACCTGTTCATAAGCACTAGCACTTGCAAAGTATCTGTTAGCTTCTAGATGCTGTAATAGAAATACCAGCTGGCGGTTAACTGGAAAATCCTCTAACTTAACATTTTTGAACATGAACTCCGTAACGGACACAAAGTACAAGAACATCATAGACTCAGGATTTAATGGTTTTTATGGCTCACGGGCAGGTGCCAGTTGAAGCTCAGTTCAGTTGTCTTGCAGGCTAGAACTAATCATTGCGTCTGTGGTGAAAAACTTGTTGCAGCAAAGACCAAACTTGAATTGCTACTGTAAATGGATTGTAAGACATAGACTAACGTAGGTGTTCAAAGCTGGAAGGCATCTGTATTTCAGTGCTTTGCAAAAAGTCTGTATTTCTAAAATCACAAATGGTGTACTCATAAATGACAATAAAATGTCACACTTTTCTAGACACTGTCAGTCGCGTTTTGTGCTTTAGCGCAGCCCCGAGCGCCCCGCTCCCCTAGAGGCACTTGGGCCTCAGCCGGCTGCGGCCGAGCTGC